>JASFCX010000368.1:0-12982 GCA_036937015.1 Crucibulum parvulum | reverse complement strand
CAGTGGCAGCGTAAATACTCAAGAATATTCAAAATATGGTAAATCCCGCCTGAGTGATAGTAGTATCAGAATTCTAAACCTCTGAGAAGCTTACCGAGTCATCTACATGAACCAGAAGTCAAGGGAAGTATCGGAAAAGAGGTACAAAGTGGACAGATATCAATGCCCGGTATCACAATTCCCATCGATAATGAAAGTACGTAGTTCTAAATTAGCAAACATTCACCTACGCGTGCAGATGAATAATGAACTACTTTTCAGGTTCAACAAATAGCATTGAGTATGTCCACTATTTCAATCCGTTAGTTGAAACGAAGTTCAACCTCAATATAAACGTAATTCATTGGCCCTCACACAAAAAAAGCCTCTTCCAAGATGAAAAAGTAACCATAGCTAACCAGCACTGAATGTTTCATTGCATTACACTCTCTGAAATGTCATAAGTCAGGAAACCATGTAGAAATATCTTGGATATCCTCATAGGAAAAGTGGTCTGCAGCACTATGCATAGCTTTTCTAAACTCGGTTGAAGAAAGGGCCTCCTTGCCATCAATGCTTCTGTTATCTACCATAAGTCCATCCATACTTAACCTCACAGAGATAGTTTGGATAGTAGGACGGCCCGCAAGGTCTGTTTTCCAGCACTCCTCCATTAGTTGCCAGATACTGTCTGTCAATCTATTCTTCACACGCAAAGTGTTTTCCGGAAGAGGAGGTAGCCCCCCGCGCATGATATAATGCCTAACATCATCATCGCGAGCAATATCGTAGAAGGGGACCATCCCAGTGAATATCTTTGAAGTCATGGAAAACATGTAAATGCCAACAAGTAGTGGTATTAATTGTTCATACGTACTTCGTAGCATACAGAAGAGAATGCATATATGTCACTGGCTTTGTTTGATTTCGATTCATCATCTCCACTGGATATTAGTTCTGGAGCTTGCCATCGTACATTCCTGTGTATTGCCCCCTGAATTGAGGTCCTTTTAACATGATATGCGTCTGCCACTGCAAATGAACCAAAATCGGCAAGGCGAGCTTTGCCCGACGAGGTAATAAATATATTTGTCTACAACATCAAGACTCAGAGGTATATGTAGTAACACATTTAAACTCGGCTTACAGGTCTTAGGCCACCATGGACAATGTGGTTCTCGTGTAGATATAGTATACCTGCTGCTATATCCTGAACCTATTATATGGTCGTAAATATTACTTTACCATCAAACTACAGACCCACTAACCAATAAACACCGAGACACATCAGGGTAACGACGCAAATACTCGGTGATATTCCCATTGTCCATCCAAGGAGACACTAGACATATCTGGCTACGATTGTCGTCAAGGTAGTAAATCCCGTAAAATGGCAATAAATTGGAATGCGATAGGTGCCTCGAACGAAATGGTTCTTTAGAGCATGCCTATTTAAAAGTTAGCGGTCAGTTGATACACCAAATACAATTAAACGATAAACATAACCTTCAAAAGACCTTTAACGAGTGGCTCTCCAACTAATTGTACTACTTTGAGGCATATGGCTTGTCCACGAAATCTCCCTTTGTATATGCGTCCATAAGGCCCAGTTTTAACCGCGTTCTTTTCTCGTGTAATATCTCTGAGAGTAAAACACTGAGGGTAGAGTGTAGACTCCTGAGAGAGTTTGAATAAAGCAATCAGGAGCGCATGCTTTGTCTTTGCATCTAAAGGTGAATAATCTAGCAGCTGCAAGTGGTAGAATGTGAGTTTCGAGCTGCAATCTGTAATGTAGCTTAAAATTATACCTACCATCTGCATTAAATTCAGTGCTCTTTGAGCATCTTCTCCTCGGTATACTAGCAGCTTTTGATTGCTTTCTTCGTCTCCTAGAACGGTATTGGCGAGTAACCTGCACAACATCGAAAGCATAGACAAACGATAGTGGGGATCCTGTGTCTCATTCTCAGTCTCGAACCCAGTATCTCGACAAGGGATGGATTCTAGCGAGCGCAGAAGCCGAAATTCGAATCCACTTTCACTAGAGATTTCTAGCCCCTTTACCTCGTCAATACTACTTTCGGGAATGCCTCCTTCATCTGGTTTATTCGTAAAGGAAGAAGTAGGATTCAGAGGCTTTACTTCTACTAAATTCAATGAGTTGGTTGATCTTTCCGAATTCCAAATGACAATGGACGGAATAGGCCCGTTTACGACATCTTTTGAAACGGTGGACGAGTCGACCTCCTTACTATCACTGCCATGGGTGATATGGTTCCGCGTCTGAGCGTGCGCATGACGCACCACACGGAGAAGAGACTCATACTGTAGAAGATTGTAGATGTCAATGGCCTTTTGCCTTACGCTGGTGCCTTGATCTTTACCGCGTTCGTTGATGTATCGGAATTCCCTCAGGTCTTTGATATCTTTGATATTATCGCGGAAGTAGATAGCAACGTTTTCTGAACCTTCTTTCAGGCAGTAATTGAGAACTGTTAAGGTCTGTGATGGAAGTGATGTTGGTCAAACACATTGTTAGAGAACATCGAGTAATGGACGCACCCTGGATATCTGCTCATAGTTGAAGCCCCGATTTATTAATCCTTTTCGCAAGATTTGCATGATTTCATTAAAGTCCCTGGAATTAAATAGATGATATATGAGTACATCAACATAGGCTGACGCAGATATACTGGGCCGCACTGGCTGTATGTCGATTCAGCAATTTCTTTCATCTGAGTGTCCGATGGAGCCCGGAAATAGTAGCTTGTGGCATCGAGGACCTTTGTCCGAGTGGTTGTGTAGCCGTTTATGTGGTTGTTCGTCGTGTGGAGGGCGATATCACCAGAGGCTTGCATCGTAATGGTGTGAGTGAGGAATAAAATTGATAGGCTGTGTAAGTATTAAACAGCATCACCTAGGACACATCTCAGCCTTATGTCAAACACTGCCCGGAATGATTAGCTCATTGATGGATAGACACGGGGGCTTGCTATCCTCCCCAACTCGCACAGCCCACTTACTCACAGAATGACACAAACGGAATAAGCCAGTATGTCATTTTGCGTCTCATACACCGTCACGTTGGAGGACATGAAATACACTCAGCTAGCCTATGCCTACGTCCTGTAGCAATACCACCATCGACGAACTCACCACACAGTACTCACGCACCAGCACACAAACGTCACAGATTAAAATAACAAGACAGTATATCATTTTATGCCTTACGTGTTTGTGCCGTCGCTAGTGCGTACCACCAACAAGAATGTGAGCATCTAGTAGACATACCCGAGGAGCTTTCCACCAATATTCTTGCGTCGGGCTTCTTCGTGGTCAAGGATGCCAGAGGAGGTGATCTATACGAGGGAGTATTATCAGCGAGTGTTCAGTGAGCGGAGCAGGAAGCGAGTAGAAGGGGGAGGGGTGAAATGACGATGGCAAATGGTGGCTCAATAAATTCATTGTCAGAAGGACATATATGTACGTGCAGTCGTATTGTACAATGACAACGAAGAGGACGAACTACAAAGCCCTAGTAGCACAAAAGGAAAGGAATCAGACGCACCAGGATGATAATTCCGGACCTCTAGCAGGGAGCAGCAAATTAACCCAATTCAATCTGGTTATGTTATACGTTGAACTGGGGAGAGATGACGCCAGTCTTATTGAGATGGCCATTGAGCTGGATGACGATCTTGCCGGAGCGGTAGTCGTCGATGATCCCGAATTCGCCGATGTAGCCTGCAAAACGTGGGATATGAGCATAGGTTTTGAAAGAAGGGGAAGGGAATGAAATAGGGAAAATAGGGAAGGAGAAGAGGAAGGAAATAAGTTGTAGTCGAATCTGTGAGCGCAGTCCCATGATAGGGTCTCGCTAGGAGGTGGGAGCGCGCTGTTTGGTATCCGCGACAAGTTAGTTTTCCGAAGCGTTAAAACGATCATCGCGTGGTGTGGAAAGCAGTGGCCGTAGTTATCATGCCGGGGGAATATGAACCCCAAGGAAAATAAAATAGAAACCAAGGCATGCAAGACGTGATAGGAACATTGACTCACTATGACGCTGCATGACACTCAAGAACTTGACAACGACCTTGGAGGGACGAATGAGGACCTGGTGCTTGCTGCAGCGCTCAGCATCGACGATGTTGTTGAAGCAGTCGTTCTGTGTGGGTGGGCTGGTTGGGAAGAGGAAAATAAATAAACAAAACGACACTCACGAGCAGAGACACGTGAACCATTTTTGCTCTTTTAGTTTACCGTTGGAGGGTTGATTTGTACCGGCTGGTGAGGGAGAAAACAAGAGAAAGCAGAGTAAGCATTAAAAAAGCCAAAACTCAGTCTGAGTGTCGTGCCACGGAAAGCGCGAGTCATGACGGGCTGTCGGAGTCGTTGGGCTGACATTGGGCTGGAGCGAGGAAATGACTACATGCACAGTACGCGGCGCGACACTCATCCTTTCTAGTAATTCAATACCATGGTGAAGTATGCGGACGTCTTGAGGGGCAGTTGAGCAAAACAACGGGCTACAACAATGTGAACTGCTCACAAGTTCCCCTTCTCCTGTGTCCTTCTGTTTGTCCTTGTATAGTGACGCCCAGCTAAACAGCTCCATCAGCCATGCTACTGTGATATGACCCTGGTAAACTCGCATTGAAAGCAACCCTCCTAACCAGAAACATTCTAACATACTACTCCCTTGCTATATCCTGGATATATCAAAAGGTTTTGAAATTTAAAGATACGCCTTGGAAAAGGATTATGAAATATGATCAAGTGGCAGCGTAAATACTCAGGAAATATCCAAAATATGGTAAATCCTGCCTGAGTGATATTAGCATCAGAATTCTAAACCTATGAGAAGCCTGCCGGGTCATCTGGATGGACCAGAAGTCATAAAATTATCAGAAAGAGGTAAAAGGTGGATAGATACTAATGCTCGGCATCACAATTCTCATCTATAGTGAAAGTACGTAGTTGTAAATCGGAAATAGTCACCCATGAGTGCAAATGAATAATTAATTATTTTAGAGTTCAAGAAATATCGCTGAGTATGTTCACCATTTCGATCTATCAGTTGAGACGAAGTTCAACCTCGATAAATATGTACTTTCCCGGCCCTCACAAAAGAAAAACCTCTTTCAAGAAGAAAAAGTAACCATAGCTAACCGGCACCGAATGTTTCATTGATCGTTATGCTCGCTGAAATTTTCATAAGTCAGGAAGCCATGTAGAGATATCTCGGAGGTCCTCATAGGAAAAGTGGTTTGCAGGATTATGCATAACTTTTCTGAACTCGGTTGGAGGAAGGACCTCCCCACCATCGACTCTTCTGTCATCTACCATGGGTCCATCCATACTTAACCTCTTATAGATAGTTTGGATAGTAGGACGGCGCACAGGATCTGTTTTCCAGCACTCTTCCATTAGTTGCCAGATGCTGTTCGTCGATCCATTCTTCGCAGGCAAAGTAATTTCTGGAGGAGGAGGTTGGTTCCTGCTCATAACATGCAACATGACGGTTGCATCACGAGGTATGTCGTAGAAAGGTGCCATCCCAGTGAATATCTTTGAAATAAAGGGAAAAAATGTAATTGCCAACAAGTTGTGGTATTGATTGTACATACGTGCCTCGTAGCATACAGAAGAGAATGCATATATGTCACTGGATTTGGTTGATTTCGATTTAACACCTTTAGGGGATCTTATTTCTGGAGCTTGCCACGCTATGCTCCTATTTGTACGTACAGTCTTCTGTATGGATTTCCATTGTAAATTATATGCATCAGCTACTGCGGATGTACCGAAATCAGCAAGGCAAGTTCTGCCTGACGAGGTAACAAGTATATTTGTCTACATCATTGAGATTCAGTGGCTGTATGCGGCGACATATTTAAACTTGGCTTACACCTCTTAGGTTTCAATGGACAATGTCATTCTCATGTAGATATAATATGCCTGCTGCTGTATCATGGACCTATCCTAAAGTTGTAAATATTATATTACCATCGAACTACAATTTCACCGACCAGTGAAAATCGAGACACGTTAGGGTTATGTATCAGATATTGTGTGATATTGCCATTGTCCATCCAAGGAGATATAAGAAATATGTGTCTGTGATTGACCTCCAAGTGGTAAATCCCATAAAATGGTAGTACATTGGGATGCGATAGATGTCCCCAAAGAATTGCGGCTTTAGAACATGCCTATTTAAAGGATAGCTGTCAGTTCGTGCACCCATTACTATTGAATCAAAAAAACAAATATGACCTTCAAAAGACTTTCGACATGTGACTTTCGATATAATTTTATTACCCTGAGGCATAGGGCTTGTCCACGAAAGCACCCTTTGGATATTTCACCGAAATGGCCAGCTGTAACAGCATTCGCTCCTTGTGTAACACTAAGAGTAAAACACTGGGGGTAGAGTGTAGACTCTGAAGAGAGTCTGAATAAAGCAATCAAGAGAGCATTCTTGGTCTTTGCTTCTAAAAGCGAATGATCTAGCAGCTGCAAGTGATAGGATATGAGTTCCTGGCCACAAGCGGTAGTGTGATTCAGGGGTGTACCTACCATCTGCATTAAATTTAGCGCTGTTTGAGCTGATTCGCCCCGGTATGCTAGCAGTTTTCGATTGCTTGCTTTACCTCCTAAGACAGCATCGACAAGTAATCTGCACAACATCGCAAGCATAAAGAAACGGTGGTCAAGATCCTGCGCATCGTTCCTGGTATTGAACTCAGCATTTCGACGAGGGATGAATTCTAGCGAATGCAGGAGCTGGATGTTATATTCACTTTCGGTTGGGATGTCTAGCATCGTTATTTCATCGGCATCTTCTGGTTTCTTTGGGAGGGAAGAAGTAGTATTCACAGGTATTTCCACTACAAAAAGCAAGGAATTGGTCGGTCGTACCCAGTTCCAATCCACATTGGAGGAAATAGACCCGTTTACCAAAGCTGTCCAAATGGCGTGCACGTCGAAGTCCTCACCACTACCATGGGTGACAAGGTTTTGCGCTGGGGCACGCTCATGACGCAGTACACGGAGAAGAGGCTCGTTCTGCAGAAGATAGAGGATGAATATGGCCATCTGCCGCACACTGCCGCCTCTGACACTACTCTCGATGTCTTTGTGCTCGAAATCCCTCAGGTCTTCGATCACAGAGATATTTTTTCGGAAGTAGATAGCAACATCTTTTGAACCCATTTTCAGGCAGTAAAGAAGAACTTTTAGGTGCTGTGACGGAGGTGGCGTCTGTCACATACTGTGAGCTCCGGGATGTCGAGGCATGGACGCACCTTGGAAGCCTGCCACTGGTTTATGGGCCCATTCAGCTGTCTTTGTAGGGTTTCCGTGATTCCAATATAATCTTTCCTGGAATCAAATGTAGGATAAATGAGCATATCGACATGGATTGACGTAGATACAAGTAGTCGCACTTGTGGTATGTCAGTTCCGCAATTTCTTTTAACCGAATGCCCGATACACTCCTACCATTCCCACTCATGGCACTGCGAATCTTTTTACTTGCGATTGAGCCCACTGGAAAGAGATCACCTCCAAATGATTGCATGGTGATGGCGGGAGTGAGGAGCAGAGATTCTGCAAATATTAAGTTGGATCACCTAGGACGAACCTTGATCTTTTATGTCCAGCACAGCCTACGTACATCCAGCTCAAAATGGCATCAAGACAAGCACACACCATAAGGAACCTCAACGGAGAGAACTGCTACTAGTGAATGATCACTTGGTCGATGATGAATAGTACTCTACATAGCCTCTTTCGCAGCCACCTGATTTCGGGCGCCTGCTTTGCCTCCAACACCACAACAGCACTCAACCAGAGAACGAAATGAAGGAAGCAACAAACTGGTATGCATTTTGACAGCCCCCATGCTTCCCGTTATGGAGCGTGGAAGTACACTGATGTAGTCTACGTCCAATAACAGTACACCCTTCGGTGCTTAGTACACATACCCGAGGAGCTTTCCACCAACATTCTTGCGGCGGGCTTCTTCGTGGTCGAGGATGCCAGAGGAGGTGGTCTGTAGAAGGAAGAGGTGGGCGTTAGTGAGTGGTTTGACTAGTAGAGGGCCCAGCGCTAGACTATACTAAAGCGATGATGGGTGCATGGGTGCCGACCTAAATGGCATAAGGAGCGTGCACGCCCATGTACAAGGTGCGGGTTGGCAAACGAGGATCATGTACTCACCAAAATGATAATTCCGAACCCTCTAGCGGGGAGGAGCAAATTGACCCAACTCTCAATCTGGTTATGCTGGACGTTGAACCGAGGGGAGATGACGCCGGTCTTGTTGAGATGGCCGTTGAGCTGGATGACGATCTTGCCAGAGCGATGGTCGTCGATGATCTCGAATTCACCGATGTAGCCTGCAAAGCGTGGGGCATCAGCATGGGTATTTAAAGGCACAGGCGAGTAGGAGAGGAAAGGATGGAAGAAAGAGAGTGGAAAGAGAAAGGAAACAAGATGTAGTCGAATCTGTGAACGCAGCCCCATCATAAAGTCTCACTTGGAGGCGAGGGCGCGCTGTTTGGTATCAGCGACAAATTGGTTTTCCGGAGCGTTAAAACGATCACCGCGTGGAGGCGTGGAAAGCGGTGGCCGTAGTTATCACTCCGGGGGTATATAAACCAAAGATCCAAAGAGATAGGAAATAAATAGAAACTAAGAGATGCAAGACGCGATAGGAACATTGGCTCACCATGACGTTGCATGACACTCAAGAACTTGACGACGACCTTGGAGGAAGGGCGGATGAGAACCTGGCGCTTGCCACGGCGCTCGGCATTGACGATGTTGTTGAGGCAGTCGTTCTGTTGGTGGGTGGGGGGTCGGGAAGAGGAAAACAAAGAACGAAATGACACTCACAAGCACAGAGATGCGGACCATTTTTGCTCTTTTAGTTTACCGTTGGTAAGGTTTTTTGTACCGGCTGGCGATGAGAAAACAAGAGGAAGCAGAGTGAGCAAAAAAGCCAAAACCCAGTCTGAGTGTCGTGCTACGGAAAGCGCGAGTCATGACGGGCTGTCGGGAGTCGTTAGGCCGACATTGGGCTAGAGCGGGAAAACGACTACATGCACAGTACGCGGCGCGACACTCATCCGTTCGAATAGATAATTACCTTGGTGGGGTCCGTGGACGTCTTGCAGTGGGGAGTTACGACGAAGAGAAAGTTGCCCCCCTTGCTGCCAATTGTCCATTCTTTGATTTGTTCATGTTTGCCTGTATGTAGCTATACAGTTCCTCATCAGCCACCCGGGTAAATCCGACAATCTTAGGTAATCAACACATCCCACACAGTGAGAAGGGAGTACGCCCAACCCGACTCGACTCGACGACGCCAAAAAATCCGGTACCCCTCACCGCCGACCGACGACAAAAAAAGTAATCCAATATGGGCCGTGTTCGCACCAAGACCACCAAGAGGGCTTCCAGGGTTCTCATTGAGAAATAGTGAGTGTTGAGGACGTACGATGAGGGTCTATTTCTAACACTCGCACAGTTACCCCCGCCTCACCCTCGACTTCCATACCAACAAGCGTATCATCGATGAAGTCGTGCGTATTCATGTCTTTGCCTGACTCGTTCTGAGCTGACGTTCCTATTCCGTTGTTCAGGCCGTTGTCCCCTCCAAGCGCCTGCGCAACAAAATCTCCGGCTTCACTACCCATCTCATGAAGCGCATCCAGAAGGGCCCCGTTCGTGGTATCTCCTTCAAGCTCCAGGAAGAGGAGCGCGAGCGCAAGGACAACTACGTCCCCGAAGTCTCGGCTCTTGATACCACCGTCAGCGGGCTGGAGGTCGATCCAGAGACAAAGGTGAGTTGTTATGGGAATCTTTATTTTGTGGTCTGGAAGTGGGAGAGGATTGGGTGAATTTGGAGGTCTGCTTGGATGGAAGGAGGACTTGGGTTTCCAACATTTCCATCTTGCATCGCGAAAGTGCATCTCTTAGCTCTGAGCCATCCCCTTTTAATGGCCGTCCTTCCTCCTATGCTTCTCCGCCTTCGTTCTCCTGGGAGGCCCTCTCCTCTTCCCCTCCTCTTCCCTCTCTCATCTTGACACAGTGCTCACCCACTCCCACTTCTCCTTAGGCCCTCCTTGACTCCCTGAACTTCGAGTCCATCGCCGTGAACGTCGTCGTCCCCGTCATCGCCCAGCCCGACCGCGGTCCCCGCCGCGAGAGGCGGAACGTACCCGGTGCTGGAAGGACATAAGCTCTAGGATAGCCTAGTCTGCTTAGTGAGTGCCCTTGTCTATGCGTATGTTTGTCTGCTGAACGATATACTGCGTTTTAGGTCTTGGTATTACGCCAGTGGGAGTGAGTAGAGGACGTAAGGGTATGAAATGATATGTACTATGCATACACTCTTACTGTTTCAACATGAATTTCATATACATGTACGCCTCGATCGCTTCGGCCCTAGTTGCTCACTGGGAAGGATATGTTTTATTTTTCGGCCTTTCGTTACGTGTACGCTTGTTGAATTTGTCCAGCGTGCTCGTCGTCCATGCAATCACGAAATTGAGAAGGGCTTATACTCTAGCAAAAGCTGTGTATCGTCCAGTGAGCTACATATTTTCCAGAAGCAAACTATCGAGCGGTTTGTCCCCCACCGAATATGCCACTACCCACACCAAGACACTCAGAAATAAATGTTCATCACCCTCGCCTACTAAAGTCGATTGAGAATGTCGTCTACCAGCTGGCGGCTCATGCCATCACCCATAGGCACCAATTAAACCCCAGTCGTCGTCGCTCCTCCAAGTCTACTTCCAAACGTGTAATATACATCATTGAGCACGAAGTCCGAGGGTCGTCCACAGAAATCCTCGTCATCACAATGGCTGGCTCCTCGAAGCTCCTGTCTGTCCTCGAGTCCAGAGTCTGAGCGCCGACCAGCCGAAAGGATGGGCCAGTCATTGAAGTTCGATTTTCCCCCATCACAGCAATTTGACTATCTCTGAAACTGCAATAAACTACAGAGAAACATTTATGTGAAGTATAAAATCAAGCTGATATCGAAACTGTTAGGATATGAGCGTTAAGATTGTGACGGTCAAGTCACTATTATGCGATTTGCCACCTTCATCATACTTACAGAATTTGTTTACTTATTTACTCTCTGACCTCCACCTTCGTCGTTCTCTTGTTTCTCATATATACTTGTAGTTTACACTGTAACACTCTATTGGATTAACACATTCTTTGTTCCTAACTCCCATCTCGTCTCCGCGCCGCCAAGGCCCTCAGCCCTCGACCTTGTCCACAACAAAGATTACGAGCGCTCGCGATCGCGCGCTCAGATATAATTTTAATCTATCTCTAATTGATTTACTTTTGAGTGAGGAAACCCTCGAAAATGGAGCCAGACGAACTATCAAAGCCTTGACCTCCAGCACGAATCACATCCTACTGAAGAGCGTGTGATTTAAACCGAGGATAAAGGAGCCAGAGTATGCGAGAAGTGAATTCGCCAATATAATTTACTGATCGATATCACATCGGCGGTTACCCTAGCCAGCGTTGAAGATATTTTAAACCTTCAAAAACGCCTTTAAAGGACAGGGCTGCTAGCCTGAAGGGCTTATGCTAGAAATTCTAGGCTGTAAATGGAATTCCCAATAATGCTAGCCGAGTAAGCTTGGGTTGAAGAGATGTTCAGGCTCAAGACCCTCCTAGGAACTCAGGAAGTTCGATATCCTCAGGATCTCTAGGAATGCTTGGCGCATTAGGGGTCGCAGCGTCTTTAAGTCCCTGCATATTGATAATAATCCGGCAGGTCTACTTTGATTAACACATTAGAATGCGTGATAATGAAGGAAGAACATACTGCAATTGAAAGCAGAGAGAGCGGCCACCTATTCACAGTAGTAGTCAATTGTCGTCAGCCAGGTTCTGTGAGTTTGAAGGTATCGATAACTGACGAGTACACAACATGTGATGATATTTCCACTAGAAGGGAATAGGGAAGCATCACGGAATACAAAGCTGTTCTGGTTCTGTTGAGAAGATCGACTCATAAGGTGACTATAGGGGAGAGGAACTTGCCAATGACCCCTCCAAACGCCCAAGCCCCATCGCGGAGAAGCATACTCATAAAGCGGGCATTAGATCTGCTTTCCGTTCTGACGTTCCGTTTGTTGAAAGTCATGGTCCAGATTATGACTTGGGTAAGAAGGATACCTGCTCTATTGTGGTATTATCATATTTGAGTAAACTCTTCGCGAAAGTAGTAAATAACTTACCCGAAGATGAATATATCATCGCTCTCGTTCCTTGCCCTGCATATTTCGTCAAATCGCACATATGTCCGGCCACGAATAGCCACTACGACAGCTATGAATCGCTGTATAAGAAAGACAGCAGTGAGTAGCCATCCTACTGCAGTATTTTTACTATACAGAGCATACACTAAATAAATGTTATTGAACTTGAAACGCGTTGAGACTCGTAGAAAACAAACAAACCTCGAAGCATCAGAACTCCTTCGATAATCCCTGTCATGGTTTGAGTACCCGCAAACTGCACCATTGACCAAACGGAACATATTGACGCTGATATTGGAGGTCGAGAGAGTGTGTGGGTAAGGATATAGTAACTTGCTCTTGTTAAACGTCAAAGTGGTGCGAATGGAGTGAAAATGGCATCTAACTCACAATTGGAATAGAAGAGAAGAGTAACGAGTAAATATGTATATCCATTTTAAAACGAATGAAGGGGTTCTACCATTGGGACGGTAAGACAAGTTCGCATAGTGAAACCCGACTGCTAAGATATAATCATAAACATACCTCCAAATATGAATATACTCAGTATTGAACATGAGAACCATATCCCAGATTATAAGCACCACTGCGCCTACTACCGTATAAGTTGTTTGGATTAGCCATGCATCGTGAAAATAAATACGTGGCGAAAAAATTTACGTGACGACCACCCCTGCATGTAGAGCGCCTGAGCGATCTCTTCA
>JASFCX010000367.1:0-12986 GCA_036937015.1 Crucibulum parvulum | reverse complement strand
CAGGGAGTTGATGCAATTGGCCCCTAACTGAGTGAAATTTCAACATTATGATAATTTTATAATACTAATATAAATTACTCAGCTGTGAAAAATCATAACAGATAGTATATTATGATATTTAATTTGTATATAAGAATTCTTCAACAGATCATTGTATTTTGTTTGATAGAATATACACCTTCATTATAACACATCTACTATGTATCATACACCTGCAATTCAATGCCGTCCGAACCATCAAATGGCTGTCCCAAAACTTCCCCATAACTGTTTGGCCTCTTCAAGATCCAGACATGGGACAGTTTCAGGACAGGTAATAGCTGTTTCAAACCATCATTTGATGGCCCATTACCATTGACAGGATGGTTGGCAGCCCTAGACTCATATTGCTGTGCTTGCAATGGCCCATAACCCCAAGTCTCTTACTAACTATCTTGTAGCATTATTTATTACAAGCTATGTGTTGTAAAGCCAATCAGGTAAGGCAACTCTGGGTGCCAAGCCCAATGCACACCCTCAGCACACTTACTCAGATCTCAGTCAGCAGTACTGGGCTATGTACACTGGTAGATACTTGTAGATATTATTAGTTACTTACTTACTTAGTGTCAGGCACGTCAACACAATCTACTCAGAGAGAGTGCCGAGGTCAATACACAAACTATCAACTTTAAAAGAGAAGAGGAAGGGATGAGAGTAGAGACCTCTAGTATTGGCAGTAAGAAACGACCAGCTAAAGACTACAGAATAAGAACTACAACTACTACTATATATACTAAGAGGCCATGCACATAAGGTGTGACTAGAGCATGTTCAAATAATGAGGGAAACATGTGTAACTAATATATCTACTGTGCGTTGTGGCTGCGTACTGCGACATGTGTTACAAACATTCATATATACTAAGAATAGACTAAATGAAATAAGTATGACTATGGTGTGTTATCCTCATGTATCAACATGAGCTGGCTTTGTTTGGTCTTGTCGTCGAAATTATAGAAACTGTTCTAATAATTAGAAAAGAAAAGGAAAACAATAATCAAAATAAACGGTTCATGACATTACCCCCTCTCTAAGAATCATGTCCTCGTGATTAGACTGTTTCCGCTTCTGCCAGTTGTCCCATTGCTCAGAGACATATTTCTCCATTGTATCCTTGTTCTGATACACAGTTGTCAGGCCGAGTACATTTGTAGACGATGAGGGTAAGGAGGACGAATGTGGCAATGAGTCCGATGATTGCGACGGCGAGGAAACCTGGGTCGAGGGAGTCCATAGTGTTCTGGGGTTTTGAGTAGTGGTTTCAAAGGAGTGTCGGGGTACTATGAGTAAGGAGCGTGTCTGTAATCGCGGTGCGTCGGGGTGACTTTTATGGAATTCCTCCACTAATTCAAGGCTATTCTCTAGGTTACCAATTGGTTCCCAAGTTCTAGCTTCTTTTGGGTAGTTCTTCCAATCAACCAGGTACTTCATTACCGGCCGATGGTTGCGTCCTCGTCCCTGATAATCTATTCGGCTATCAAGAATGATTTTGACTTCATATTCGGGTGTCCCATCAATAATGTCCGGAGGCGGGGGTGATTCCTGGTTTTGGAAGGCAGACGTTGGTTCCTTGAATGGGGTCAACAGAGATTCATGGAAGACCAGATGTTTTCGTTTCCATTGTGTCGGTAATTTTAACTTGTAAGCCAATGATCCGACTTTCTCAAGTATCTTGAATGGACCGTATCTTTTATCTTCCAGTTTCTTGGCTGGTCGATCTGTATCGATATTAATTCCTTCCAGGTAAACTTTATCTCCTGATTTGTATTCCCGTGACAGTTTTGTCAATCTGTCATAGAAACGTTTCATGTTTTCGGCAGCGATTTTAAGCGATGCTTCGGCTTCTTGGCGCGTACGCGTCATCATGTCAATGAATTCTTGGACTGATTGAGTTTTAACCGTTCCTGAAGGTTCAATTCCTTTCCAGGGATGTTGTCCTGAATTCAAGAAGAACGGTGAATATCCAGTTGACGTATGTACCTTGTCATTATAGGAAAATTCGGCTAGGGACATCCATTCAGACCAATCGTCTTGTCAATAATTGATGAAGATTCTCAGATAGAGTTCAACTTCTTGATTAACTCTTTCTGTCTGTCCATCTGTCTGAGGGTGATATGCCGTTGACAAGTTCTGTGTCATTCCTAAAAGTCCAAATAAATCCTTCATGAATTGAGAAGCGAACTGAGGTCCTCTGTCGCTAATCACCCTTTTCGGTAATCCATGATTTCTAAAGATATGATCTCTGAATTCTTTTGCAACTCCCATTGAAGTGATCTCAATCGTTGTAGGAATGAACTTGGCCACTTTTGTAAATTGATCTACTATAACAAGAATAGCATTTGATCCTAATGACTCTGGAAGAGGTCCAATTAGATCTACGGATATTATTTCCCAAGGTTTTGTTGGGATCGCGTTTGGTGCTAGAGGTGCTGCTGGTGATGTTCGGTTTGCTTTAGTTCTTTGGCAAACTTCGCATCTGTTGATATATTTCCTTATATCAGCCTGTAGTCTAGGCCACCAATAATTCCGTGTAATTGATTCCTGGGTTTTATATCTTCCTGGATGTCCTGCTAGGGTGGTGTCATGATGGAGGTGGATTATTTCTTCTCGAAGTTTTTTATCTCTTGGTACATAGATGCGATGCATCTAAGTGATAGTTCCGTCTTCAAGTTCTTTCCAGCTGTTTTCCTTGACTGCTAGATTCCTTTCAATGACTTTGTCTCTGTTTTTTGATGCTCTTTTGATTCGAGACATTAGAGATTCGTCAATTCCTACAACATTGTGTTGCCAAAAATATTCTGGTTTGAGCATGATGACGTTTTCATTGTCATTCACCCCTCTTTCATGACCTGCTCATCTCAAGAGGAAATCTGCTTTAGCCATTTGTTTTCCAGCTTTATGTTGTAATGTAAAGTGGAACTCTTGCATTTCGGTGACCCATCTAGCTTGTCGATGATTTAATTTCTGAGGCTTTCTAAAATATTCGAGGTTTTTGTGATCTGTCCAAATTTCGAAAATTTCTTTTGCTCCTAGTAGATATTGTCTCCAATTATCTAAAGCTGTCATTATTGCTAGCATTTCTTTGTCATATATCTCATAGTTTCTTTCTGTACTATTTAAAGCATGAGATATATATGCTATGGGTTGCCATGTTCCGTCAAGTTGCTGTTGGGAAAGAATTCCTCCATTTGCGAAATCTGAAGAATCTACTTCTACATGGTATTTGCCTGTATCATTGGGCATTGCTAATACCAGTGCTGAAGTTATACGTTTCTTCATTCCTTCAAATGCATCATCTTGTTCTTTCGTCCATTTCCAAGTGTTATTCCCAGTTAACTCGGTTAAGGGTTTTGCTATTTGAGCAAATCCTTGTATAAACCGTCTATAAAAGTTAACAAATCCAAGGAATTGTTGAACGTCTCTTTTGTTCTGAGGTGTTGGCCATTCAACTACTCCTTTGATTTTTGTTGGGTCCATCCTGACTTGGTTGTGAGAAACAAGAAAACCAAGATATTCCACCTCTGCCTGTTCGAATGTACATTTCTCCGGTTTCAAAAAGAGTTTATGGTCTTTGAACTTTTGTAAAACTCTTTTTACCATGATTCTGTGTTCTTCAAGCATTGCTGTGAAGATAAGAACATCATCCATATAGATAATGACTTTTCCTTCATCTATTTCTGCTTTAAAGATTGTGTTCATCATAGTTTGGAAGGTTGCCGGTGAATTGGTTAATCCAAAGAACATGACTAATGGTTCGAACAATCCTCGATTGGTTCGGAATGCTGCTTTCCATTCATCGCCTTCTTTTATCCTGACGTTGTTGAATCCCCATCTGACATCTAATTTCATAAAATACCTCGCCTTTCTGAGCTTATCAACTAGTTCTTGAATAAGCGGCAGAGGGTATCTATTTTTAATTGTGATGTCATTTAACCGTCGGTAGTCCTGTATTGGGCGGAGGGTTCCATCTTTTTTCTTGACAAAGAAAAATGGTGAAGCCATTGGCAACTTTGAAGGTCTGATTCGTCCTGATTCGAGGTTCTCTGTTAGGAATTTATCGAGTTCTCCTTGTTCGGCTAGGTTCAAAGGATAGATTTTGCAATCTAGAACTTTAGCGTCTGGAATTAATTTGATTGCATGATCCCATGGTCATCTCGGTGGCATTTCATCAAAAGATTCCTTTGAAAAGACATCCTTAAACTCGTGATAGGTTTTTGGAACTGACTGTTTAAACATTTTCATCTTTTTTGCTTTGGCTTGTTCCTCAGCTATTTTAGACAATTTAGTTTGAAATGCTCTGCTTTCCATTTCACGATTTAGATCAATGATTAAAAGGTGTTCTCCATCTTCAATCTCCGGTTCATCAATCTTAAGGGTATTGTCGTCATCTTCTGGTAGTAGGGTTTTCACCAATGGAGTACATTCCAGGGGACATCTGGTAAACTCAATCTTCGATTGTTTCCAGTCAATTTCAGGGTTGTGGAGTTTTAACCATTCGTGACTGATGAACATCTGGGCTTTTCCGAGGTTAGATACTGCAAAATGAAGTCATTCCTGGTGATCTTTGATCTGAACGTTCATTTCTACGTAGTCTGTAATTGATCCTCCAGAGTTGAACATTCCATCTGCATTGTAAACGGGAATTGGATGCGGGTATTTATGTGTGTTAATTCTGTTTTCTTTGGCAAATGTTGCATCAATGCACCTTCCGGTACAACCACTGTCAAGTAAGGCAACTAATTTAAACTTTCATTTATCGTCAATCGTTTGGGCAATTAGTTCCAAGTCCATCTGTTGTCCATTACTTCCTCGAATGTACTTCTTAGGTTGTCTTAATTCGTTAAGGGCCTCAATCACTTCTTTGTCTGTGAGTTTATTAAGGTCCTCAACTGTTTGGTCGGAGACTTCCTTAGATCATTTCGTATGAACCCACATATTAAGAATTCCAATTGCCATCTCTGGTTTATGGATCTTAATTTGTCTAGCAGTCCATTTGACACTTCCATTCTTAACCATTGTTCCATTGAATTTCCTAGCACTCAATTCATTTTGTTTCTTCAATAAATCATCAAATTTCAAATTTGGAATAACTACTGTAGAAGATACAAAAGAGGAATTGTCCGTAGTCAGCACATTCGTGCTTATGTCTGACTTTACTGAAAACCCGCTTTGCGAAGCTGCTCGGCAATTTTCAATAGTTTGGGGCTGTAAATTACTGGTATGGTAGTACTACTGGTGTCCGATGAACTAGCTACTGCCGGTGTGTCTGTGGTGACTACTCGAGTTGTATATTGCCTTGGTTTTCTGGGCTGTGGGCAGTCCTTACTAATATGTCCTTTCTCATGGCAATTAAAACATTGTCCATTTTTTCTCATGGCGTCAATGTCCATCACATTTGGGTCCTTTGCCGGGGGTATTTGTGTCTGAGTCTTTGGTTGAGTTCCGGTGTTAACCTTTGGTGCCACAACTTGACTTCCAAAGGTTTTCTGTCTCTTCCGGTTTCTGTTGATGTTCCTGAGTTCTCTGTCAAGTTCAATGGCGAATTCCATATAATCCACGATTGTCTTGGGTTTCCTGGCAGTAACAATGGTTGCCAGCAAATCCGCGTCTATTCCTGCCTTGAACTTGTAAATCAGGGTTTCGTCATTATATCCTGTGAGCTGTCCAAGCTCCCAGAATTTCTGTACGTAATCCTCAGCGTTCCATTTACCCTGGTACAGCTTTTCCAAAGTGTCCTGAGCATCCTGTTGTTCCGAGTAAGAGGAAAAGTGCGCAAGGAAGTGTTCCTTGAACAGTTTCCAGTTACTCATTCTTTCCTTCATTGGGTCGTCACGCTGTCCTTGTTCGTCCAGGTACCAATCCCGCATGATTGCCGTGTAACAGTTGCTGACCCAATTGGTAGCTCTGTTTCCTTCTCCTCCGGAGATTAAGCTTAACGCAAAGTTAATCCTCTCGGAGTGTGCCGTTTCTTCGATTTTCATCTGAACAAAATAGACTTCTATTCCCTTCATCCAGTTTGATGCTTGTGCCTTGTCACCGTGGTAGCCTTTTGGCTTGTCCGGCTTCAGACAAGGTCCAGCGTGTTCGTTTCTAAGTTCCATTGCGTTTGCAACCTTCTCAGTTGCTTCCGTTGACCATTGTAAAAAGGGGATCCAGCTTCTCAGTAGTGCCAAAATAGCTACTACCAAGTCGTGGATGAGTTGTGTGATGGTGGGGGGGTTGACCGGGGGGTAGATAGTAGGGGTGAAGGGGAGGGGTTGTTCCGCGGGTGTCGACATCTTAGGTTAATTTTTTGTAAAGGTAAAACCAAGATTCGGGTCTGGCAAGAATTTCTCTTCCGGTGTAGGGATCTGATGGAAAATCGTTTGGATCGTAAGACTCTACATAGGCTTCAAAGTCGGAGGGTGTAGGGGATGGGATTGGTGTGTTGTGGTGGGTAGGGTATGCGAGGGTTTCAAGGTATTCAGGAGTTTGGGGTAGGGCGATGGGGATCTCAGGGGATAATTCCCTGGGCGTGATGAGTTGATAGACGGGTTGGCGGCGGGGTTTGGGTGTGTAGGGAAGGATGTGGATGGTGCGGGAGCGGAGGATGCGAGCGGTTTGAGATCTGGTAGCAGGCATACAAATCTGTGCTAAACCGTGAAGTGTAGCTTCTCACTGTTAACCAACAGTGGACCTTTCAAAATGGGATAGTAGGGAGACATGAATATGGAGACTGCTTTCTTGAGATGCAGAACCAGCACTTTCTTCTCTTCCAAAAAGCCACTGGTGGATTATACTGTCTCTGAAGATCGAGTATGCTCCCTTGACGATCAACTACAAAGAGATGGGCTCAATGTTTCTCTTTGTTATGTTGTCTGGTCTGACTGACACAATGTTCTCTGTTGCAGGCTGAGAGGATAACAAAAAGGGATAGGGGAGAATGGGGAGGGTGAGTAATGATGAACGGTGAGTGAAAGGGACGTAACAAGGTTTGGGGAGGTTTGAGTATTGAGGTCGGTGAGGGGAGTCTTTAGCTTTTGTCAGGCACGTCAACACAATCTACTCAGAGAGAGTGCCAAGGTCGATACACAAACTATCAACTTTAAAAGAGAAGAGGAAGGGATGAGAGTAGAGACCTCTAGTATTGGCAGTAAGAAACGACCAGCTAAAGACTACAGAATAAGAACTACAACTACTACTATATATACTAAGAGGCCATGCACATAAGGTGCGACTAGAGCATGTTCAAATAATGAGGGAAACATGTGTAACTAATATATCTACTGCGCATTGCGGCTGCGTACTGCGACATGTGTTACAAACATTCATATATACTAAGAATAGACTAAATGAAATAAGTACGACTATGGTGTGTTATCCTCATGTATCAACATGAGCTGGCTTTGTTTGGTCTTGTCATCGAAATTATAGAAACTGTTCTAATAATTAGAAAAGAAAAGGAAAACAATAATCAAAATAAACAGTTCATGACACTTAGTATATAAAGGCTTCATTAGAAGCCTATAGTAGAATAATAGACAATTTTATTTTCTATTCTACCAACTACACTCCCAATACTATGAGTCTTATGTAATAAGAATTGTTCTTTTAGGGAGCTTTAGTAGAGCCATCTGTTGCCATTCAAAAGTGAGTGAAAGTTGTATGTCAGCAGCATGCACTGCCACTTTGGGATTTCAAAATTGCCCTTTATGGCAATAACATGTGATGTAAATTATAGCTCCTCCTCTTTGTCCCCCTCTCTTCTCCATCCCCCTCTCTTCTCTCTTCTAATCACCCACAGTGGAGTAGGTGTTCACTTTTTATTTTTATTTTTACTCATTTATATGCAACATAGAATTAACAGCCCCATTCACTCCTCCTTGCAAAGAGAAATGTGGGCTGGTGTCTACACCCCCACATCCACCTTCAATGTCAATGTGCACCTCCATGCTACCCTCACCCCATCCTTGCTACCATCACCCCACCTTCACTACCCTTGTTTTATCTTATTTATTCACATTGTATCATCATTAGTTATCTAAAAGCTATGCCTGTACAGCATGCACATTTCAGTAACTGCCCAGTGGAACTAGAATCTTCTTAGAGTTTGAAAGTAACAAGGTGCCCCTGAAATAATACACACCCTTTCTTCTGTTGGAATAACAAGTGCTACACTGCTTATTCTAATTTAGCTTTCTGCAATAATGGCATCTGCAGTATGTTTTATTATTCATTTCTCCCCTTGATACACATACATTTTATTTATCTTTCATCCTTATGGTGCTCTATACCATGTTTTATCTTTTATCCTTTTTGCCTTAATTGTCTACTTCAAAGTATATAAGTAGTATTAAATTGTAATGAATACCTCGCACATTTGCAAGGGTCACTGTCTAAAAACCCAAACTAAACAAGACTGCTTTGTTTATTTCAACATCTTCCAGAGAAGAAGAAGCTGTTAACTGATTTTTAAATATTGAATTAAGAGCAGGATATAAATATTGGTGCCATAGTGGGGTTGTGTCCAATTGGGAATGAGTTACAAAAATTCACTTCTCCAAAAGAAGAAAAGACTCATACTGCCATGTTTGCACCTAGGGCTGCATGCTGTACCATAACAGCTATGGCTGTAAATCTACAGTTGTGTATGGTTACAGAAAGGCCATAACTGTACCATAGAAAAAAATTTCATAGGCTTACGGTATGGAATGGGAAATAACTGTCTGTTATGGCTTTTCTATGGTCATGGCTTTTATAAATAGATAGAAATTTTATAAATAACTACAAGGCAGTATCTATAGCATAGCAAGCAAGTCAGAGACACTGTTTTAGAAGCAAAAAGATTCATATTTTATCTGGTTGAAGGATAGCTAACCTCAGTGATATAGTATCACAAACCCAGAAAATATATGTTTAACAGTAACAGCAGACCCTGCAACAATTCATCAGCCAATATAAGTTTAATGAGATACAATTTACATACCTGGAATGGATAAAATATCCTTTGCTAGATGGTATAAATTTGGGAACTGAGATCATCTACCAAACCACCTTTGAAGTGGCTGGCAAGAGTCAAAACCTTCAGGAGGTAGATTAAAATATTCTTCAAGCTCATCCACCACAAGGTGCTCTTTTCTGCAATAACAAGAAGTGAAATTGACCTTCTGTGGTGACCCGTTACTGGAGAATGAAGAGCCTCAACTGAGAGACTGAGCAGGCTTGTGACATCCTGTGACTTTGGCTTGTATATAATATTTGTTGAAGTACTTTAAAAGGTCTACATCATCTGCAACGTAGGGGAAAATTGTTCACCATGCCAATAAATTCCATAATTCAGGGAGAATAATGGTAACTTCGGTTTGCTGATGCACAGAAACACAGGTGCGTTGCAAAGTTCATGTTTTGCTCGCACGTAGAATTGGAGATGCGTCATTAAGTCCATGTAACCTTAGTCCACTGGCGCGCAGAATTAAAGACACGTCACAAAAGCTGTGTTACCATACTACAGCCGTTACGGCTGTAATCATACGGCTTTTACAGCAATTTCCATACCGTAGCCGTACCGTAGAGCAGCCTTGCTCTCCCCTCACGGTACAGCTACGGTATGGGTTACAGCCGTATGGTAGCTGTAGCTACGGCTTTGGCATGCAGCCCTATTTGCACCGGCCCACAACCCCAAGTTCCGTTAGGTACCATTACTTAAATATTACAGTCAAATTCTATTCTGACTGAGCGTTATTTATCCCGTTACATCCATCATCTGAATATCACTAAGTTGTTTTAAGTTCTCTGAACCTGTCTTCACAGGCATATGACAAAGAGAAGCTGGCTACCATTATGCTTTGCTGATAAGATACAGCATTAGTAAAGCCCTTGTTGATACTTCATCAGCATGCCTGAGTTACGTCATCACATGCGCTTTCTATCATTTTAATGATATTTATCGCTGACATAAAACCTAGTGTTATATGCCTGTATTGAACATGTCCCTGGAGAGAGGGTCATATAAAATTTATTTTATAACTATACATTTCTACATTATCAGGTGAAGCAATCCTAAAAATTATTATGAGGGTGTGGAGGGAGGGTGTGCAGATGGAGAAGATTTTGGAAGAGTTTAAACCGGGTGCTGCGTACCTTGCTAGTTATAAACTAGGTTTGTATGTATGGGCCACACTATTTATAGATTGTCTTGAGTGTGATAAAACAGCTGAGACAACCCAGACACATCGTCAAGGATTAAAGGCCTCTTAAGGGTTTAACCTGTAACGGCTGAACCAAATGGCAGCAGGTTAATATCTAGCTCGCTTCACGGCTTAAGCACAAAATGCAAGGAAGCGAGTTATAAAAATGAGTGTCAAAGTGTCGGCATGTACATCGATCATTGGACTTGAGTAAACATATGTGTTTAAACTCGATTAATGATATTTATCACCGACATAAAACCTAGTGTTATATGCATGTATTGAACATGTCTAGGTTATGTCAGGCCGGAGCCGACGTCATCAGCGCATGGAGTAGGAAGACTAACTTGGCTAGCTCTGAGCTAAATTTGAAGGCTGAAATTCGGTTTGCACAATGGCCCTAGTAGCTTCGACTTTCTGTACTGATACCATAATTCTTTCTAGATTTACTGTTTATTTTTGTAGCTTCGGGAAATCTCCGCAAATATTTCCAACCCCTAGATTCGGGACTCAACCGAGCTGTACATACTATTGAGATGTCGATTCACAGAATACTAATATAGTCAAAAACACACAGAATGCCGTTGTATGTATAACTGACTACAAGAACTGTATGCTTTTATATCTCGTGACAGGATCTCACCGTCGGTTCATCCGACAGGGGAACAAGCATGTCTTTATCTATCTCGGTACTGCACTTCAAGAGGTACCATTTTTTCTCTGGAGGTATGGGGTTGTATTGACTCCTATTGAAGGCAAAACCATTTCTTGTGTAGTAGAAGTGAGTTGCACGCGGAAAGCAAAGTTCGCATCTGTGCCCATCTCTTCATCGCTATTCCGCCCCCCATTGATTTCCATCCGACTGTTCAACATCACCATCATGGAATTTGAATACAAGTTACCGAGCAAGGTACCTGGTACGAGAAAGTATCCTTGCACAATACCGAAATATAGTGCAAGCTCAAGCGCCGCAACTAATGCTGAATTGGTAGGTGTTTATTTTGACCATGGACGGTGGGTACGAAGCTTGAAGAACTTACCAGTTATAGTTCCGGTAACAACGCACAATCTGATGATGCGAGACACCAATTTTTCTGTTCTTTTCATAATCCCTTCTTTTCTTCTCGACAACTGTGAGTAATTTTAGCTCGCCACGGGGATATTAGGAACGTTGTTACATACATAATACCACATATAGCCTGCAATAAGTACGTCGCACAATGTAGATCCTCCATCACGAAGCTAATTTTATTGTTGGTTTATAGATTGAAACCTTCATAATTTTGACAAGGACATAAACTCACCCCCACGGCAACCCTCATCTGAAAGGACAGTTCTGCATATGTATAGGTTTTTCCTATTTTATTAGTAACACCACCTGTCATAGATCCTGCGCATTGAATCACTGCTAACTCAAAATGACGATATACTAAAGATATAAACGGAAAATGAACGGGTCAAGAACTTACTAAAGCAATGATAATTGGTACGAATCTCTTTCCTGATAGGATCCTAATCCGAATGGCATAGAAAACTTGAACAGCGCATCCCACTGCACCTCAGGGCATTCAGATTTCTTGAACCACTTGCGGGAAGCAGAGAATACTCACCAATGCCTCCCAGCACGGGAACAGAGAACCATTCCGTTTGAGAGGTCTCCAGAGCTACCGGGTCTCCAAAATGGACAGCGAAATGCAAGAATGAGTCATGCACAACTAAGATGAACTGGACGGTTTGCAAAACGAATATCCCATACACCAGGCACTTGATCTGGAGTTTATCATTTGGAAAGGCCACATAGTATAGATCTGGAGATATCAATGTCGCAGTATGGTACTTGATTTCATATAGTATCACTCACAAACGAGAGTGAGCAGTATGCCGAATAATTCACAATCAAGCAGGTTACGTATCAGCTGAATATACGTAAAATTGTCACTCGGGCTTCACAACTGGAGCGCTGTCTTCGACATACCAGTGTCCCAGACCTTCATATTCGTACTATTAGTACAGGAATTTTCACGAAGAACGATTCAGAAGCTTTCACATACAAAGGTGTAACAGAAGCGACCTGGCCTAATGAATGTGACATGATGTAGGATGTCTGTGGTTTCTTTTTCATTAATAGTTCGGCCAGCTCATATATGTACAGCCAACTATTATTATGTCTCCGGATGAGGCCTCCATCAGATATGTCATACGACTGTTCAGCATCTTTCCTAGCTGTCATACACTCTGTCTTCAAATAAAACTCATCATCAAGTGATAGCTCTAAGAAAAGGGCTTATAGATAAAGCGTCTGCAGCCGGGATTCTAAATGATTCTTTGAGTGATGGTATCCATCTTTCGAAACAGAAGATCAAGATTGTTTCTGAAAATGATTAAAATTACAAGAAATCGTGTATATCTTCTAAGACTCCGGGTAGGTACTCAACTCTTTACCACCTTGGTCTCTAATATCAATCCAATGTGGGATTGCTAAGAAGTAGATTTGTTACTTAATGTAATAATTTTCACAAAATGCGTCGTACCTCGTCCGGAATCCCAAGCCGAAGTATTTCCTCAAGCTCTGAAAATATCTTGATGCAGCAGCTCCTTTTGCTTCTTGAAAGTGTTCAGCATCATTGACCAATCCTGAATGGCCATTGTGACCATTCATTCTACATACAAGGTATTGAGCGCTGCAATATATACCTGAAAATAGGTGGATTCTTACCACAGGGGATCAAATCTGCATGATCTGTGTGAAATCTGATAGTATTAATAGAAAGACAACCT
>JASFCX010000366.1:0-12987 GCA_036937015.1 Crucibulum parvulum | reverse complement strand
AAAGATTTCACCTTTCAAGAAATTTATCTGAAATTTCAAATTTCCTGTCATGCAAAATTAATTGGATGCTGAGCATGCACTACACATGTGCTGAGCATGCACCACACAGTGCACACATTGCACAAACTCTAACATATCTCCTGCATGCAATAGAAGAGACATATGTAGATTAGTTGGGCACCAGATGTCTGGCAAGATTTAGAAGCCTATATTTAATTCTAAATCATTATGCAAGTGACATTTGACAATTCTTCAAATTCAATATATGATTCTCAAGCTTACATAGACATCCTTTTAATATTATGCAACATGGTGACAAACCTAATTACAAGTCTGAAATGCAATTAGAAACTAAATGAACAGGAGACACTCAAAAAGTCATCTGTGGACTCCTCTGAGCAGTTGAACCAAGTCCTCTTCAGGTGTCAACCACAATTTTACAAAACATTGCACAGAAAAAAAAACATATGTATGTACATTTACTCCTCAACTAAGTATGTACTAATGAGACCATAAACAGAAACAATGAACAAGAGCAGCTATAGTGTAATATATGTGTTTTGGTTGGAGGATGGGATGGATGGGAGAAAGGAAATATACTGTATGCATCTACTATGCAATGTGTGGAGTGAGGAAATGTGTTTGGGAAGGAGGCACTAAGGAGATGCAGAGGGGGAGGAGGAGGAGGAGGAGTAGGAAGAGGAGGAGGAAGAGGAAGAAGAGTGTGATGAAGATGTGGAAGGGGAGATGGAGGCTGATATCACCCCATTTGAAGATCCTTTGTTCAATGCAGAGCTCAGCTTGCCCACATCACCTATTGCTCCTCCAACCACACTCAATCCCAATGAGACCCTATTGCTGTCTGATGTGGACACCCCTCTGAGCTTTGATTCCAGCCCTGGTGTACCCTCTCCATGTCCAACAGTGTGTCCCATGCCCCATAAAGGTAACCATACATTGTCCTGAGCTGATGCACATGCACACTGGTGAGTTTGGGAGGGGGTAGAGGAATAATCAGGGCATGGAGGTGGATGAGCTGTTGATTGTGATTCATTCTAGCATGGTGGTGGTGCTGATGATACTGTTGCTGCTGCTGGTGGGAATCATCTGAGTCTAAAGAGAATGGAGATGGCAAATGCATCTGCACAGGCTGAGGAACTGGCAACACTGGGACATAGAATGCACTGAGGACAAAAAATGGGTTGTTCAGGGAGTTTCACATGGTGGTTTTTGCTTGTGGGGTTGTTGGAGGCAACACCATATCTGAATTGGGCACCAATGACACTGAAGGCTGTGCCTTGACCATTGAATGAGGCAAGGTGACCAGCACCACTGGCAGCTTCCTGTGCAATGGTGGAGGTGAGACAGGTATGACATCCACTTGCTGGCACCACTTGTAGAGCAGTGGGCACAATGACAACACAGCATTGAGCTGACTTTGTTCCTTGTGCTGCTCCTTGTCTTCCTAGCACTACTCCCTAGCCAAGACTTGTCCTTATCCTCTGGTTTCAAAGCCTGCATTTGCCTCCTCTTGTGGCTGCCTCCCAATTCTTCCTCATCATTCTCAAGCACCATGCTCAAATTGCTGTCACTATTGTAAGACCCTTGCAAGCAACCACATCCTCATTCCCAATATGTCCTGGGTAGTGTAGATGATGATGCCATCAACACTGAGTGTTTCAGAGGTCCTGAGATTAGCAGCAGTGCCACTGGTGACAAGTCAAGCATTGCACATGGAGAATCAATATTTCAAGTGGCATTTCATCTACTATTTTGCAAAGAAAAATGATTCCTCATATGTATTTACATACAAAATGTATTTGTGGAGAATGTAATCTAAATGATAACAAACAAGTAGCCCTACAATAGTAATAAAGTGATCATTAGCAAGAAAAATGATAGAGAACATAATAACTTACCTCAAGCTATGAAATTAATCTTTTGAGAGAAGAGATGCAAAAATTGAGCATCATAAAAGGAGACATCAGCAACATTGTAGTGCTGACAGTAAGTCACAGTGCTAGTAGGAAACCATTAGTAACATACAAAAATATATCAAACAACTTACTTGATGACAATGATAGGAATGAAAATCTCATTCCACACCATATATCTGCATATGGCATGGCTAGTTTGAGCATAAGCTCCAGCAGGGATGTTGCAGTCAAAAAAAATTTGCATGCTGGATGTTGGTGGGTAACAAGGTTGTTAGTGATGAAGTAGTTAGACAAGAATAGTAGTGACTAACACACCTTAAAGAGTTGTGGGAGTGCTTTTTGACAATGGTGGTGGTGAGGTCAGTGAGTGAGCTATAAGTAGTTAATGCCAGAGTCATTAGATGAGGAGAGTATTGGCTCACACACCTTGCCCGAATATCCTTCAGTGCACATGCTGTGGGAGTGATTGTTGTTGATGGTGGCAGCAAGTCAGTATGTGGCTGTAGTAAAATTGGTGGTAGATGATAGAGTGAGTAAGAATGTTTGATGCTAGCCTTACACCTACACAAGCCTGATAAGCCAAATTACAAGCCACCAAAAGCCTACCTCCCTAGTGTGCTCCTCTGCACAATGGAAAAGGTACTATCTGCTATAGTTACTAAGGACCTCATCTGCCTATTAGAACTCCACCACCTCCTGCCTCAAAATCACATTGGTGGATGCCCAGCAAGAACAACAACTGACACAATACACATATTGGTGAACAAGATAAAAACTGCCTGTAGGGGGATGAAGATATGTGTATCAAAGGTCTTACTGGGCTACTCTCTCAGCACACTCCTGCACCAAAATGCTCTTTGGCTGCAAAGTTGCCATTGATGCCTCCATGTTTATGTACCAGTTTCTCATCACTGTATGCCAGAAAAACTGCCTGGAGTGGGAAGGTACAATGGCTCCAGCTTTGAAGGACAAGCTGGCACAATGGCAGTTCTGATGCACTAGAATTCTCCCATACCCTTGGCCATTCTGTGATACCTCATAGGCCCATTATCAGGACAAGCTGATGCAGTGGCAGTTCTGATGTACTCAAATTGCCACATGCCCATGGCCATCCTGCAATACCACATAGGCCCATTATCAAAATATATGAACATTGACACAGAGGGTATCAGAGCACTTATGGCCATTTGCATCTTACTGAGCATCAACTTTAACTTCTCCACTTTGTTGATATTCTCTGATAGCAAATCATTCATTACAGATACTATAAAGTGCAGTGCAAAAACAGGGCAGTACCTAAGAGATGAAGTTCTAACCACCACCAAGAACCTTAGACAATGCATAGATAGCTGATTGGGAAGCCAAACAAGCAGCACTAGGTCACTCCTCCCCCTCACACCTTCCCCCCATTAATCCTGACAACACATTCTCCCCACCAGTGCTGCTGCCCACAAACAACATCAAATGACCCAGCTAAAGCATGAGTGGCAGAGCAATGGGAGCAGTCACCTCAATACCAGCACTTCAGAAGATTTGACACCAACATGCCATTTGCAAAATTTCAGAAGACAGTGGGGAAGAAACTGCATTTAATGTGCATCTCTATCAGCAAGCTCATCCAGCTGTGCATGATCATGTGCTGCTAGCAGGATACCTACACCATATTGAGAAAACTCACAGTGACAAGTGCCCATCATGTTAGGAACACACAGGAGTAGCTGTCCATGTGTTGGTACAGCACTTCCTGTTTGGCTGCTTAATGTACACCAGAGGGAGCCATGCTCGACTGGGAGCTAGGTCAAGACTTGCACAACTTCAAATTCCTAGTGACAAGCCCCACTGGGCTCTGTACACAAAAACTCACCAGTAGGAACATCATGTGACCAGCTAGGATGCTTCAGAACACATCAGGAAGCTTCAGAACATTGCAGAACATTTATTTGAGCTCAGAACAGCAAATTTGATCATGGGATAGACCATTTTCTTTTGATTTGATTAGTATTTTTCATATTTTATTCAGTTGTGGACTTATTGGAGGTAGGATACACTTGATCCATTGCACAGAAGACATTTCCTGCATTCCCTACAGATCAATCAAGTCCCATAAGCAAGTCTGGTGTCTACAGACACTCAAATCTTCATTCTACTTCAAAATTTTACATTTTATTTCAACTTTACTCCTTTCTGTTGAAGGACTTTCTTATTTACTTAAAAACATATGTTTTCATGGTGTAGTACATTAGTTCAAAATCCCCTCTCCTCCTCTCCTCTGTAGCCAATCACTCTCCAATATATTTCAGTCAAACACTTTGAATTTTACAGAATAAATTCAAGTTTTTGGAGCTCAGATCTTTGCAAATCATCCTCCTCACTAACACCAGCATCCATAGCAAAGCAAACAAGTTGAATTTCCACCTCCAGATCCATCCAGAAGCCATGGTCAGGTTCTTTCAGAGGAAGAGATGGATGAAATTCAACATGATATAAAAAATATTATTGTTCCTTCTTGGACTCCATCTGTGCCATTGAAATTTGGTTTGCCTAGCCATGGAAAGCTTAAGGCTGATCAATGGCAAATGCTAGGAACAGCTTATCTACCTATTTTGCTGGTATGCTTATGGATTAAGACTAAAGTAGGAGACCAACATTCAGGATGGTGTCACAAGATTCTACATGTTACTATGTCTCTTATTTTGGCAGTTATTTTGGCAACCTCCCATGTAACCTCTCAAGCATGTGCTGACCTTTACCTTCAACACATGCACTCATACATCAAAGGAATTCAAGAGCTATTTCCAGATTACAAATGACATCCCAACCATCACATGGCACTTCATATTCATGAGTACCTATTACAATATAGCCCAGTACATGAATGGTGGACATTCCCTTTTGAGTGCATGATTGGAATGTTACAGCAAATACCTAATAATCATAAGCCTGGTTTGTTGAATCTATTCATCCATTACCACTTATACTAAACATGACCCCCCAAAATAAACAGCTGAATATGAAGAAACCATTTCCAAGACATACCAACATGCAGTGAATCTTCATGGTCTGCTGCATAAATCTGGCTGCCCTGACACCATTAGAAACTGCCAACCTATGTTTGCAACATTGCTAGACCCACAAATTCATAGCTCAACAGTCACCAATATGCTCAGCATCACTGAGACTTTTCAATTTTGTCAAAGAGGATACCTGGGGAAGCAAGGATATGGAACAGCTACCTGAAGATCTACATGCTGCTTTCCAGCACTCACTAAAATATCCTTTGCCAACCTGTGTCCATTTACTCTCACACATTACAGTCAGGGGTCTTACATACTCAGTCTGCTGCTTTGTTGGTTTTTGTCTGTCTTGCAGCTTCTGAGCTACTCTTTAGGTACATTTTCAACATGGAATGGACTGGCCAGTTATCACTGTAATGAGTTATAATAGGGAATTTCCTTGCAATCTGATCATTTATAAGTACATAAACAATTAACATGTTAGAAAACTCACTTCCATAACAACCTTTTTCAATATCTTACTATCTTGTTTTGAGTGACATTTTGTTGTATCAAGGGATTGTAGCCAGTTTATAGGTAAACTCCTGATGAATATGGATAGTCAGAAATGTTTGGCAGTAATGCAAAACAGTCTTTACTTACCTTCACACATTCAAACTTACTCTTTTGGCCTTGGGGAGGTTTCAGCCAGTCCAACTTGGCTTCAAGATTGAATCCTCCACTGCTAGGCCTGCCAGCCTCACCAGGAGGTTTAGGAATCATCATTTTAATGATTGGCTCATCATCTGTCTCTATGTCCATAAGTTCAGATATCTCAGATTCAGGAGTCCCTGCATGTGAGAATGTGACAGATGTAGCCAGTGCAGTGGAGTTTGTGAGCAAAAGAGTGGGGAGAGTCAATGTTGGACCATATATGATAGGTCCTGATGAAGTTGTTGGAGGAGGGGACATCCTAGGCACTAAGGGTAGTTGAAAGATTCATCACACACTTATGCCAGGTAAAGCAGGAACTGGGTTGAGAGTGAATTCTGCACATTTTGTGATGATGGAGAGGGGTTTGTAGACAATGGTAGCATCCAATGCTAAATCCATTGTGCAAAAGAGATGGTGAGGAAGGTGGTAGGTAGTGGCAGCTTGCAAACTCTGATAAACTTGGGTTTTCTGGGATATGCCAATGCTGATTTAATGATCCATGTTTGATACACTTTTTGTATTCAAAAGACTTCAGAGATGCTTCTAATCACACATTGACATGATGTTCTACATTGGACATGCTTTTGTGTGCAAGAAACTTCAGAGATGATTCTAACCACCACAGCTGATACTAATTTCATGTTCCATAAGCTCCATCAAGGATGCCGGCACTTGTGCATGTGGTGTCTGACAGAATCTTAATAGGCATTACTAATAGAGTCACAAGTTATCAACATGTTATTGTGAATAATACACAACTCAGGGACTGCTGAAAAATAGGTGTTACTATCTTATTCTTTCAATCGCACAGAGGATGAGAACTTGCCTAGTAAAAATAAGGAGGATAACAATAAGAAGGCAGATATTAAGTTTGCTGATAACAGAATGACACTCCCAAGCATTTAGTGCTATATAAAACACATTCAAACAATTTAATAAATATAAGGGCTATGAGTATTTGGCTTAAACACACATACCAATCATAATATCACCTATCTGTTCCTGTAAGCTTGAACATGTTCTTCAAAAGTCATCAAACTGTATGTCCCACATATAATCATAATGTCTTGATGCTGAGCTTCAATACAGGCATACTGCTCCAATCAACTGCATAGTTTTCCTGGGCTCTGATACACTACTGGCAAGCGGCAGTGAGTACCTCTTTTTTTCCTCTATCATAACTCCAATGCTCACAGGACTTTGGGTGATGATCAAACAGTCAGGATCTGGGATCTGGAGAAGAAAAGTTGTCATCAAATTCTCCAAGATCTGGGACTGCATTGGGGCCAGATCACCTACATGATTTACTGTACAGATGGACTGTTATTCTTTGGCACAGGCCACAGTCATATTTTAACTTATAAATGGTCCAAAACCAATGCAGTAAGTGAAAGCCTTATCTTGAACAATGGAGTATTTACCTAACAGAAACTAGAAAATTTTCAATGAGCTATCTCAAACCCACATCTTTAGCCCCATTGATAGTGTCAAGAGCATTATATATGAGAAGGGCTCACATTGCCTTGTTGCCACAGGCCATTATGGGCATATTAAAGCTTATGCTGTTGAGCAAAATGGTCAATGCTGTCTTTATGTTTTTAAATTATAGCTAACCATCTAATAGGCAGTTTGAGTGAACTCTGGAGTATAGCTATGTATCCCATCACCCCCATCTTGGCATATGTCCTAGATACTACCACAGTAGTGGTGTTTGGCCTAGAAGATGGAAGTCTGTGAGTATCATAGTTTTTGTATTGCTACAGGTTCATCACATGGCAAATTTGATATATGCATCTGGGATAAGCCAGGAAGTTATTATACTTCAACATTGCAGCAGTAGAACCTCACAATCTGGTTGTAGACCAAATTTGCTTGTCTGAAGTTGGAGCAAGAATGCCAAGATAGCCACATGCCAAATTTCAATACCATAATTGTATGTTTCTTGCTAGCCCTACTTTGAACAACACAAGCCATATGGATACCAGAGATCAAGAAGGTGAGGGGCATTGATTTGTGAATAACTCCATACTAACAAGCCACAACCAAAAGCATGCATTGGTCATGGTAGAGGTTGCCTACAAATGTCTTAAGAACTTGGATGATAACCTGATCAAGCAAGAAAAGGTCCTGCAGGATATTGAAAATAGTTGGACCAGCAAGAACTATAATTTCAAATCAATGACACCTTGGTACAATGCTGATGATTATGTGAATGAGGAAGAAGTGGATGAGGACATTAACAGAGAGTTAGATAAGCTAGATTAGAACACAAGATATATGTATGTGCTGGTGCATAATCAATGTATTTCTTCAGCAATGATGGTAACAGCCTACATCTCAGTGCACACTCATCCAGATATATGGTCTGTGAGTTGGGGGAATCATGTTGGGACTGGCCAGATATTGGGAGTGACAATATGCATACATGATGGAGGATGGATGAAATGAATAGTCCACTCATGTACTTCAGCATTATGTTACAAGCAGATACTGAGCTTGAACAACTGTGAACACACATGTGTGGTCATTGTACTGCCCAGCGCACCTATTTGCCTGAATGATCACCTAGCCAGTATTCAAGGTAATAGTGGCCACTGTTCTACTGGAATCACCATGGAGGCAGTTGAGATACTGCCATTGGGGTACACAAGTGTTTAAGCCACTCTATCAAAGTGGCTACCACTATGGACAGTAATGGTGGTGATCTTGAGTATGGTGCTGCTGAGAGTGGTAGCAACATCATTGATGGGTTTCTGTGTAGTCTACTAACAGGATCTGTGAGGCAGATAGTGGATGAGAGTAGGATGTAGGAGCACTGGCAATGATGTCAGGGCTATAAGTAGACAAAAGTGCATCAGGAATGACAAGAGATGCTTTGGTGGAAAGAAGCATAGGCAATGATGTTGGGACAGCCCATGACATCAGCAAGCACTTAAGAAGGTATATCAATCTGTGGGTCAGGAAAAGCACATCTGCTGTTCCACTGGAGCAACTATGTGAGACAGTCAAGATACTGCTATTGAGGTATGCAAGTGTTTAAGCTACTTCATCAAAGCAGCTACTGCAATGGACAGTAATGATGGTGATCTTGGGTATGGTGCTACTGAGAGTGGTAATGACATTGTTGAAGGGGTTTCTGTGTCATCCACCCAACAGAATCTGCAAGACAGATAGTAGAAAGGAGTAGGATATTAGAGCACTGGCAATAATGTTGGTACAACCCACAATATCAGTGAGCACTTAAGAAGGGATATTGATCTGTGGGTCAGGAGAAACATGTTGGGAATGCCAGACATGCTTGGATGACCAGCTATAAGTAAATAAATGCACATTGGGAATGCCTAGACACACTATGGTGGAAAGGAGAAGCACATTGGGAATGCCCAGACATGCTCAGGGTGACCAGCTATGAGTAGATAAAAGTATGTTGGGGATGCCCAGACATGCTGTGGTGGAAAGAAGTGTGGGAGGGCTGTGCAGGGGCATGTTGATATGTATGGGGGCCTCAGGAATCAGCATCTGTTGATGTGTCCTGTCATTGATAAACAAAGCATGACATTTAAGCTATGCATGCATTTCAATTTACCACTAAGTTTACATACTTTCTTCACAGTTGTCTGGGCATTCCCAAAAACAGTTTCCACTAAATCCTGTTCTACCATACTTGCTAGCTGCATTGCTGTTGTCTGGGCATTCCCAACAACAGTTTTACTAAGCTCTCTTCTACTCCTACTTACTAGCTGTAATTGCTGTTGTCTGGGCACTCCCAATGACTGCACTAATAGTTCCATTCTTCTCCAATCTCAGTCAACTTCATACCTCAATATATTTCCTAAGGATATTATGGCCTTGAACACATCCCAGGTTCCCTTGTTAGATTCCAAAGTACTATACATTATCTTTGTCAAATTCCAGTTCTTAAGTTGACATATGCTCTTCTAGGCTTGACCATAAATATGGCCAAATCATTGAGTTAGATGGCTGGATGTTTTATTCTCCTAACTGTGGACAAGAAATCCATCTACCTGAAACTGTCCCTGAACACAATGTATTTCAAACCAGTGTTGTTGAGGTCTTCCATAAGCCTTGGCAGTGGAATGGCAACCTGGCATACCTACTATTTGTACCCCTGAATCCATCTTTCACAGGGCCTCTCTTCAGGTGGCTGGCTTCTGAAGCTATACAGATTGCATTTGGCTGGTGGCATGACACCTATGGCTATTATCTTCACTGTGATGTTGCTGATAGCTGGGAGAGGCTTCACTTCAACTTGCACAACACTGTTTCTTCACTCTTGTGTGAATATAGCACATTCTTTCCACTTTCTATGCCACCATTGGGCTGTAATTTCAACAGGGCATTCACAAGCTCCACAGATACTCTTTCTCATGCAATGCTGTGGAGAAACTGGTTTTCTGTATGGATGGGACTACTCTCATGGCACATTGTAGCCCAACAGATGCTCTCAAAAGGCTCACACTCAAATGTGCAGCCAGAGCATAAATGGTGTGCCACTCTGGCAATTGACAGGTTCTTGCAGGGCTGGGTTGATGCAATTAGGAAAAGCACCATCTGTTCCTTTCACCATGCTCTTTGTGCAGGTGTATTCTTGGAATTAGGATCAGAAAATTGCTTTCAGCCATCAGTTGAATGGTTCAATGAGTTTGGGGTTGCAGTTTGATATGAAGTTATGGATAACCTAGCATCTAATCCTGTGTTTGTGTGTTATGCCCTGCTGCCTGAGCAGTACACAGAATTTTACAATGCAAAATCTGTCATATATTCACAGCCTTTCAGGTCTAATCTGGAAAATGACTTTGAAGACTATGATGATGAATAGGATGTACATGGTTTGGCATCACCCAGGCATAAGTGCTCCCCTCTTGCATTCATTTCAAAGTGAAAGGCAGCAGATGAGAAAGCACTGGAGACACAAAAGTCTTGTCAGACACATCTCAACCATGAAAGGCAGCCACCTATGTCCAGTGCCTCTGTCTTTATCTGGCATCAGGATAGAAATGACAAGTCAATATGGGTCTGATGTCCAGTTCCAAAGGTTCAGTGGGAGGAGACATTGGGGGATTATGGTCCCCATGCAAGAATGTATAATGCATATCAAAATGAATAGGATTGCTTGGCAGAATTTGAGAGGATACAGCCTGAAGGAAACTCTGATAGTGATGATGAGGAAATGGGCAATGCTCCAGCTGTCCAGCAAGCTGAGCAGCATATGTCTGCACCAAGAGCACTTAGTCCATCTCCTACATTCCTTGGTGATGTCAATGTACTTGAAGATGGGGAGGTCCCAGAAAGTCCTAGATGTCTACCTAGGGCACTTACTCTGCCTCCTATGTTCCTAGTCAAATTTGATGCACTACCACCTGTTCTTATTTCACAATGCTCCAGGAATCACAAAGAGTTACCCTCACTGGTCTCCTCTCCATCCTCCTCCTTGTCACACAACTACCTCCATCATTCACCATATCTTCAATACATCAAAGTACTCACTCATAACAAGAAGGTAGTGAGAGAGAGCAAGGGCAAGGTTGTAACCACTGTTGAGAAACAGTGTGTATACATGTTTGATTTTGGCCATAAGGCTACTGTTCCATGGAAAATAGCTGTGACTAATGTTACTGACACTCTCATGATCTGCCATCTGGACCCTAAAATGAAGGAGGTGGAAAATGCATGGCAGCTTCTCTGCACTGGTGTTACATTCTGCACTCTTCTCCCTGTCAAATCAGGATGGCATGCATTCAAAAATCCTCATCTCCCTTGCAATGTCCCCATTTGTTTTAGCCAATATCTTTTCAGCAGAACAGATTTTGACATTTATTTTCAATAGTGGGAAGCAATCTTCCATCAACCCTGTGGTCATGCTGCATTGCTTTGAGGTGGACTTGCATGGTGCCTTGCACTTAGTTCTGTTAGCATTGAATTGGCACTTCAAGGGCCTACAGGGCTACAGCAAAATCTAGACCATATGTTTATTGCTAAAGAGGTGTCATTGGGAGAGGAATTTTTTGATGATGAATTGACAGATGAGGAGTATGACCTGATTACTGGCCTCTACTGCTGCTATATATGTAAGTTTTGATTCTATCTAGATCTGAGAAATTTGGAGCTCATTTCCCTTCAGCAACAGCCTCTACACCTAATGCCAAAATGTCCTGGTATCCCACTTTTCCAGTCTATGAAACACAGGACAATTATGGATGCTGGAATGAGTTCAAGGAGCAGGGTATGATCAAATGGATGAATGAGATTGTGAGAGATCTAGCCAGAGCTGCACCTCTGTCATTGTGAATATGGTGGAATACAATAAGGGGGTCAAGCCAAGTTCAGAACTCAACTGACAGATATGAAATCATGGCTTGTAAATTCCTGTTGACAGTTTGCGCTAACCTCCAACTTTAGTCTACTTATATACACATTTCACTCATATTATCTTGTGTAAAATCAATTACATATCTTTATTGAGTGACTTTAAGGATGCAAGAGTGTCTTGAATTTTTGGTACATGATTATAGTAACTAATCTATGAGGATGGACTACTTCAAAAATTGCAGCCATGGTACCTCTCAAGCTCAGGAGCAAAAGATTGGAGCTAAGTTGTGTTCAAAGTAGGTTTAATGGTTGATGTCAACAATATGTTGCTAATACATTCACAGGTGACTTACTAAGTGTTTAGACAAACTCACTCAAGACTCTGCAGCCATTAAACCTCATCTCATTACACAGATGAAGTCACTTAGTGATTTGTCACTGAATCTGTTAACTTTGGTATCTTGGTGCATTAATCTTCTTTGTCTGATCCCTTCAATAATATAACTATCTTTTCTATAGTTGACTTAACAAATGGCTGTCCATATTTGTGATGCTCTCACTGCTAAGGACTCTTTCCAATTGACCATAGCACTCACCATGGTCAAAGTGATGGCTGCTTTGGCTGTAGCCAAGGGACTGAAACCCTGGTCTTTGCCCTGGGAAGCTGTTGGTGAACAGATGGTGCAGCTTGTTGACAAGGGTAGTAAACTATTATTCTCTGTGCTTGAGGCTGAGAATATCCTAAAAGGTTGGCCCATCTTTATATCCATCATAACACTAACTGATATACTGTAGCACCAGTATTGCACCTTGGATCACAAAAGTTAACAAAATCAAAGCAGCATTTACAGTCAATGTTGAAACCAAGGACAAGCATTTAAGCTAAACCATAAGATGCAAGGGTGTGCATAGCTTCAAGATGTACAACCAGGACATCTGTCATGAACCGTTTATTTTGATTATTGTTTTTCTTTTCTTTTCTAATTATTAGAACAGTTTCTATAATTTCGACG
>JASFCX010000365.1:0-12995 GCA_036937015.1 Crucibulum parvulum | reverse complement strand
TAAATGTGTTTCTAGAATTGTATAGAGACAAGGTAATGACATGAAGATGCATAATACTCAGATACAGAGTATTCAGTTAATACTTAAAGATTTAAATATGTTTCTTTCTTTTATTCTTTTCATTATTTGGTTGTCATCTATTATTGCTGTGCTATTACTAGCCTATAACTTCCTCTAAATAATTTTGACATAGGCAAAATGCAAGATTTTGCAGATAAATTTAGTATTGGTCAAAATCCAAATCCAAAACAGGTCATTTTGCATATCAAAATTGGATTAATACTCAAACTTTTCATTAAGTCTTGCATGATACAAAATCTATTCTTAAATTATAAAATTTCTATTGTGCAACATACAATCAAAACTTTACATATTGTTTGAATTTTGCAATATGTAAAACAATACATTTTGATTTGAATGTTGTATAATGTAAAATCAGTTGCAAAATTTAAACAAGGTGCATACAATGTTGCAAACCATTTTGCAACACACAAAATGGTCACTAGCCCAGAGTGAGAGAAACCAGATCTTACCAATGACAAATGTCACATGATATTCCATGAAAGGCAATTTTTGAAATGCCAAAGTGGAAGTGTATGCCACTGACATACAACTTTCACTCACTTTTGATGGTGACAGATGGCTCTACTAAAGCTCCCTAAAAGAACAATTCTTATTACATAAGACTTGTAAACCTTTTGCAATTTGACAGATATATCAAGATCAGCCTTCTTTGGTTAGTGTGCATGAACCTCTTACATTATATATATTGTATTTTATATCTGTTTGCTTCCTTTATACACCTCTGTTATGTCTATCCACTATGATATGAGTCCTTCCTGTACATATAGCTTACATCTAATGATTACATACCATAATATACAACCTCTAGATACTAGGTATGTTACTCAGTAATGTTTACACCATCATGATTGTGCAATTTTATACTCATAGATTCTAATACTTTATACACTCTTCTCAACTTCTCATATGCCTCTCATAACCTCAACCAGTCTTATGGCTTAACAGATCTTGGCACAGTAGCTCTTTTTTTTGCTTATGCATCACTTGAACTTCCAATATTTTTTCCTTCAAAAGTTTCCTAGATTCCAAAATGTCTGCTGGGTTCACCATGGCTGTCAGTGTATCTGGATGATCTAAACCTAGCAGCTCCATTTTCTTTTCCCTCATCTGAATCTCCAATGTCTCTCCCCTCTGAATCTTTGTGTAGATTCTGATATGTGGCTACCAGATCTTCCCTTACTCTCTGTTTTTTAGATATCACCTGGATCTGTGATTCCTCTGCCTCAACATATCTGCCCAGATTCTGATATGTGATTTCTATGTCTTCCATGGCTCTCACTGTATCAGGATGATCTTGGCCCAGTAGCTCTTTTCTCTTGTCTATCACCCAAATTTGCAATGTCTCTGCCTCTGGATATCTGCCCACATTCCAATATGTGAGTGCTATGTTTTCCATGGATCTCAATGTATCAGGATGATCTTGGCCCAGTAGCTCTTTTCTCTTATCCATTACCTGGATCTGCAATATTTCTGCACTTGGATATCTGCCCAGTTTCCCATATGTGATTGCTAAATTTTCCATGACTGCCACTGTACCAGGATGATCTGGGCCCAGTAGCTCCTTTCTTTTTTCCATCACCTGGATTTGCAATGTCTCTGCCTCTGAATATCTGCCTAGATTCCCATATGTGATTGCTAAATTTTCCATGACTGTCAATGTATCAGGATGATCTGGGCCTAGCAGCTTTTTTCTTTTGTCCATCACTTGGACCTGCAATATCTCTGCACTTGGATATCTGCCCAGTTTCCCATATGTGACTGCTAAGTTTGCCATAACTGTCAATGTATCAGGATGATCTGGACCTAGCAACTCTTTTCTCTTGTCCATCACCTGGATCTGCAATGTCTGTGCCTCTGGATATCTGCCTAGATTCCAACTTGTGGCTGCTGAGTTTTCCATGGCTCTCAATGTATCAAAATGAGCTGTTCCCAGTAGCTCTTTTCTCTTGTCCATTACCTGGATCTGCAATGAATATGCCTCTGCATATCTGCACAGATTCTGATATGTAGCTGCTAAGTTTTCTGTGACTCTCAATGTATCTGGATGGCCTGGGCCCAGTAGCTCCCTTCTCTTCTCCATTGCCTGGATCTGCAATGTCTGTGCCTCTGCATATCTTCCCAGATTCCAATATGTGGCTGCTAAGTTTTCCATGGCTATCAATGTCTCAGCATGATATGGACCCAGCAGCTCCTTTTGCTTGTCCATCACCTGAATCTCCAATGTCTCTGCCTCTGCATACTTACACTGGTTCCAATATGTAGCTGCCAGGTTTGCCATTACTGCCAATGTACCTGGATGACTTGGGCCCAATAGTTCCTTTTGCTTGTTCATCACATGGATCTGTAATATCTCTGCTTCTGAATATTTGCCTAGTTTCTGATATGTGGCTGCCAAATTTGCCATGGCTATCAATGTATATGGATGACCTGGACCCAGCAGCTCCTTTTGCTTGTCCATCACTTGAATTTCCAGTGTCTCTGCCTCTGTATATTTACCCTGATTCCAATATGTAGCTGCCAGGTTTGCCATTGCTATCAATGTACCTGGATGATCTGGGCCCAGTAGCTTCTTTTGCTTGTTCATCACCTGAATCTGCAGGATCTCTGCTTCTGAATATTTGTCTAGCTTCTGATATGTGGCTGCCAAATTTGCCATGGCTGTCAATGTATATGGATGATCTGGACCCAGCAGCTCTTTCTGCTTGTCCAATACCTTAACCTCCAATAACTCTGCCTCTGAATATTTACCCTCTTTCCAATCTGTGGCTGCCAGCTTTGCCATTACTATAAGTTCCTTTTGAATGTTTCTTGTCTCAATGTTCATTGTCTCCAACTCTAGATATCTGCCTAAATTACTGGGGAGTAGTGTTTCTGGTAATTCCTGTTGATGAGTGCCTCCTTGAGTCAAATAGGGTATCATGGACTCATGGCCAGGATGGCCATAAACCTAGATATTGTGCTTAACACAAGTCACCAAGAAGGGAATTAAAACTGATTCTCCTTACATCCAATTTATTATTATCAATTATTGGTTTTACTTCCTGTAAGGAAACTACAGTGCCATCTTTTGGCTACTTCAGCAATATGTCTCAAAATAATTGTGCATCACCTACTAGCTTGGGAAGTGGTGTGAAAATTGGCCTTGATATAATTGAGAAGTTCCCTTGTATTTAGTATTTCACTCTATTTCACATATTACTATGTTGATTTGAAGCAATAGCAGGGAATAATAGACAAATACATGGTCAATAATATTTCCCCATTGATCATCATGGGTTATAGCTACTCTTGCTTTTGGATGCTGAAGTATAATTTTAGTTTCAAACATATATGTTATATAAGTCTGAATTAATGAAATACCTCTTTGAGAAGCATATCATTGATAATGTCTGAGGGATGGAAGGGCTGAGATGATGGTAAGCATGAGAATTTGAACTTGTAGTTATGAATTAATTTGCCGAGCTAGGTCCACTGATATGTCACCATGCATATCTAGGGCCCATTGAATATGTTGATTGTTTGAATTTGAGAACAAGATCATCTCCCCTAGTAGTGCAGTCATATGTGGTAATGCCCCAAGTTTCTGCCTTTGTGCAACCAGTGACCAAATATAAAGAGTCACGGTTTACTACCCGACCTGCAGTCTTTTTAACATAAAAATACCAATACTCAGCATTTTGAGCAATATATTCCATCAAGTCCATTTGGAGATTTTCATTTGAAGCCCTGTCAGGGAGACAAAGAATTGTGCCTGGACCAGCTGTCAAACAAGTGAAAAAAGGGCCCCTTGGAATGCCGTTAATTGATTGGAATTGCAATAACAATGGTGAACCCACACATGTTCCTCGTCAGTAGTAGATGTAACTGATGCAGTGCCATGACAAATATTGTGCCATGGACCAAAGAAGCTGTTGTGAATTACAGTAGATTTTTCTGGAGGGGGAAAATAATCGAAGTTGGATGTATTTGAGGGATTAATGGAGTGACCAAATGGAAGCCATATGTTGAATATGAAGTCGAAACTACCATCAGGAGTAAGAATGCCAAAATCTCCAATACTCAAGCCTTCTTTTTGATAAGCCAGAGGAAGGGAGCTACTGGGCATAGGATTCCAAAGTGGATATCCAAACCGTGCTGCAAGCATATGTTCCACATAGATCTGGCAGCTGCTATTTGATCTTCCGATCAATTCATCCTTCATGAAGTTAACTATATCCTCCGCTGTTGAGACCTGCACGTAAAGAAGAGTCAGTGGAAGTATAGAAATTGAAGGTAAGAACACACTGTTATTACATGACAATTCATCTCCATCTCCAGTCAATCAATTGGAATAGCCATTTTGGTGGCACTAGACTCTTGTGGATGATTATCTGCAGAGTAGATCACACTATTGGTAACCTCAGGCATCTTCGCAGCTTCCAAAACATTTTTGGATGGCATCCACTGCATCAACCAATCTTGAAATCTACTAAGTGATTGACCTGGAATTTGATTGTTGGCTATGATGACTACAATGTTTCCTGCGGCATTCAATATAGTACTAGCAAGGACTTGGTTCTGCCCATTGCTGAATGCCTCTGCAATGCTGCTGGGGATCACAGAGGGCTCTGCCATGATATTTGTAATGTAGGATGTGAGGATAAGCGTTAGCTTGGCTGTGGTAGATATAGGATTGCGGACAGAGTCAAACATCTGAATCTGAGATCAGCCAATCGATCATGTTCCGGAATTAGGCAGTCTGCAAGACTCAGTATGGTCTCAACCTATGTCCAATACCTATGCGGACGGAAACCAGTCCAAAATATTGCCCATGTCCCATCCCTATGCAGACATTTTTGGAAAAATTTAGGCAAAAAGTCCAACTTTTACCCCATACAAAATAGGCTGGATCTGATCCAATTCATACACATTTGTACATTTGTTGGGTACTAGTAGTATCAATACCTATGTAAACAAGGCCAGACACCGAACATTCTTATCAACCATCATGCATCACTATTACTACTCTAAGCATTTGAGTTTTGAGTCTCTACCATGACCCTTCCGAATCCTGGAGTCTAACTTTGGCAGCTGATCCTGAGGGTTTGAGCAGTGGTGACAAAGAGGAGGAGAAAGAGAGGGCTTCTGAGCTATAAATTAGATATTTTTTCATCATATTCATACATTTTCCTTCAAATAGATGTATGATCTGCCTATGCGGACATAAATTGGTTTGTAATATGTCTTGTGCGCTATGCGGACATAAAAGGGGTCTAAATGGTAGGGCGGATCCCTATACGGATGGATCTGGCAAAAAATCCCGTATATAAAGGGCAAAATTTGGGTATTTTGAATCAGAGCTTTCAGAGCATAGAGCCCTGTCCTCAGTCCACCCCAGTCTGCCCATGCTCGGATGCCTGGGAATTTCAACCACCATGATACCGAAGTTCGGCTGAATGCACTTGTGAGTCAGACTTATTGTAAGAGCTCACCTTGCTCAACCCCCCTCTGACAGTCACGTGACGTACACATGGCAACTTCAACAAGTTCTGACACCTGAGTGCTTGGGAGGCATTTTGTTTGGTATCTTGTCAGTAGGAGAACACAAAGTGCGGGCAATTCTGTTCAAATAAATAGTTAGTTGAAATAAGCAGTGTAAACATTTGGTCTCCATGACTTGTCAGCTTGTGACAGTTAGGCAAATATGGCAGATGAGTGCATATATAGTATAAAAGTACTCTACTTAAATACTGGACTAGTGAAATAGTATGACAAGAATGGAATTACATTGATAACAGCAGCTCCAAATGATAGATTAATATAACTGAGATTTTTACAGTCCCTCACAGTTCCACTAAGCTTCCACTAAGCTTCCACTTGAATTCCTAGTGGAAGACAGCTATTAAATAGTCTAATACTTAATTATAAGGATAATTATCCCATCTTTATTATGCATTTCATCTCACAAATACTACATAAATAGAAAAAATAAATAGATGCAGTGACCAGGAATTGAACACAGAGTGTCAAAATTGATGACTAAGCCCAGCAGTTACAATGTGTGCACGAGTAACCACTGATATTATAATACTAAGTGTTAATATTATTCAGTGAAAAGTATTGCAAATAGTCACATGGAAGGTCACATGTAGTGTCAGAGGGGGGGGGGGGGGGGGTTGAGCTGAGCAAGCTCATCATAAGCTACTCCTTGGTTCAACCATAACATCTATTAATGGAATAAAATAAGATAGTGCTCAGCCAGATATGAATTGACTGATATATATTCGAAGTAGATATACCTAACAGAATAAAATAAGATAGCACTACGAAGATAATCAGTAAGAGAGAAATGAAATAAGTAAGTATGTTGTAACTCACCTCAGTCAGATATGAATTGACTGAGGTGTTTCTACACTATCTAGAGACAGTCTACTCGCACTTGCCAAAAGTAACCATGATCAGCTTTTGAGCAAATAACTTTTGACAGGGATATTTTCTTACTATGGTCTCTGGGGGTAAAATGTATAAATATAAATCTGCTATCTTCCAGTAGAATATGAGAAAAAAATATAATATTCTCCAGGAGTAATACCAGAGTTTTGTTGTAGGCCAAAATCTAGATTTTGCTGCAGTGGCCAGATTATCTTGAGATTTTAATATGGTATAGTATCATGTATAACAACAATGTTTTGTTATTGAACCATGTCCTGTTTCGCCTCCTGAGAGTTGTTATATGCCTCACAAATATCACATTTTTGAGGTTTGATGAGGTTCTCATAGCTAAAACAATCAAAACAGCTGTTTTGCAATGCCCCTACAAGCTCACTCACTTCATATAACACTTCAGTCCAATAGTATAAAAGCATTATATCATTCATAAGTACAACATATTAAAATTTGACGCTTATCAGATCACTTTGGCCAGATCTAGATTTTTGCTAAAAATGAAAATCTTGTGAAAATCTGCTATTGTTCTTCAAGGAGATGTTCTTTTTTTCTCATATTGTATGAGAAGATAACAGAGTTATATAATTACATTTCACCCTCAGAGATCATAGTGAAAAAATATCCCTGTGGAAAGTTATTTACTCAAAAGCTGATCACAGTTACTTTTGACAAGCATGAGTACATCTCTTTGTAAGTCTTTTCCGCTCCTCAACATCCGTTCTACAGAACTAAAATATTAGCAATACATGTCTATGCGTTATGAGGTTTATGTGATATGACCATGGAATTTGGACGGGTGATGACATTTTCTCTCTCCAAAATCTATGCATTATGAGCATTTCAACTGTACCAACATCACTGGATCATCTGTTGATTACGTTGACTTGGTATGTTGAGTGTTCTTATTGTTTGTGCATTTGCCAGGCAATAATGTCATTTTGATATATAAATGTATTGTAACTACAGTAAATATGTGATATATTGACACCTCTAATGAGAGGAGATTTTGATATATTATGGCTCATGCAATCATGAGAATATAGGCATTGATGGGGGTTGCCATATAGTTGGTATTGCTGACATATGCTGATTGCATCTATGAATGCAGCATTTCCATTTTGGGTAGATGGCAGGGAGCATGTTGATTGGTTTGTTCCTTACAGCACATCAGATGCCACCAACTAGATTGGAGATCTGAAATCAACATAACACTGCAGCATTAGTTCAATATTACCATGTGATGTCCTTGACACATAGGCAGAAACTACTAAAAATTGAATTGCACTTGCAGTTCTTTATTTTATGTTCAGGAATTGTAGTAGAATGATATAAATAAGCAGTATTGACAGGTATGAAAGTCAAAAACTTTGATTTATTGGCATTGTGCTTTGCTATTTGGCAAATGACATATTAAATGCCTACCTCACTTCTGTCACACATACCTTAAACATTGATTGGTACTCGCAATTCAAGTCCAATGACACTAATTCTTTCTGCAGAAGGTAAAAATATATTAAAGTTGAATGTTTCTGCAGCTGTATTATTTGATTACAGGGCTTATCACTATAAAAAGACATTAGACATATTCTCATGAGCCACTGTATTTTTTTTTGCAAATGGCGTGGTTGATTCATTCAAATGAGCTAAATTAACAGTAATATTTTTTTGGATTGATTGATGTTAGTATCTATTGAGTCTTTAATAATCACTTATAATGGTCCTAATGCACAGAACCTCAGGGTAGAAGAGGACATGTTAAGATCACTCTCAGAGTGCAATCCATTGCTTGTCTGACTTTTATTGTTTTATCTTACTTTAATTTGTAGAAATTAGGAGATAATTATAGTAAAATTTTAAATTAATCTATTAGTATATCTGCCAAATTTTGAATGTAATTGTCCAGCTATATTTCTTTTAAATGACAAATGTTATTTTGAACATTTGCTTGCTGGCTTAATGGCTGCCCTCAAAGCTGATGGCCAATGCTGGATTTAAACAAATTACCATACTTGGAATTATTGTTCTTGTTGGGGAGTTGATAAAAAAACACAAAGATTTCATGCACTCCTTGTCCTGCCACCTTCTATTTTTCTACATACATTTAATGTTTAGACTCATACTATAATATTCTCTCAGAATAAGTAATTGTGTATGGTGGAATATTTTATTTATTTTTTTGCTGTCACATTGTAAATACTTATTAGCCAAACTGCTCAGCTGAAGAGTGGTGTGCATATGCTGTATGACAACTAAGCCACCGCACTGAGAGTATGATGGCATTGACTTTGTGAAGGCCACTTCATAACAGCAAAACCAATCACAGGACAAAAAAAAACACATAATTAGACTGAAGTTTTGATTATATAAATAACTTATTATAATGAGAGCCCAGCAGGTGGATTCATATAACATGATCTACTTGTGATCCTACACATGCATACCCATCTTGCTGCACTAGCAGGGTATTCTAATGCTTAGTGATTCATTGATAAGATAAGATCTTATGCACCCAAATCAAGAAAGTTGATTGTAGCAGGCAGTCTCTGATCAAATTCTGTTACCTATTTAATTTTAAGTGTTCAATCTGCCAGTGTGATCTCAGATGCTGGGCCTATATACTGTGTGGTGCTGGTTGCCCAATTTGTAGCTTTAGGTGCAGGAACATGGTCTAATTCAGGTAGTAGGCTCAATCAAAGAATATTACCCATGTGGCAGTTGTTACCTGTAAGCAGGGCTACATATTTGTAACTAGAAGCAGATGATATATCAAAAGCTTGGCCTGTCCTTACAGGTGTGCATGTATCACCATTTTACTGTAATTACAGTACTTGATATATCATACTGACTACATCTGGTGCATTTGCTTCTCCCTCCTCATGCTGTTTGTTCTTTCATTGTGCCAATTTCTTGTTCTCTCTCCAAATTTCCTCCCCAGCTGGCCCTTCCTCTTCCAGTGGCAACACAACTAGCACACAGCCAAACATCCCAGTGTTGACTACTTCCTCTCTACATCTCCCAGTTCTACAAGGCAGTCATATTCATGTTGCAGAATTACTATATGAGTATTGTTTCATTTTCACATGGTTGTGTGCAGGGGTGGGCATTGGTTGGCCAAGAGGGTTGTGCATGTGGTTGATGGAGATGTGCATATACCCCAAGGATTAGTGCAGATGCAGCCCTTTTCTCTTCCTCCCCTCCTCCCTCAACTCTCACCAATCCCATGCTTCTTTTCTTCATGTACAGGGCTCTGTCCCAGTCCTGGACAAACTCAACCAATACAACTTCTACATCAACCACCGCATCTTCTGTGAGGCAACAAGCTCAACGAATGGAAAGATTGTCAAGTTGTGTTCTCTTTCTCCTCTCTTATCTCACCCTCAACCACACTTATCTCAATCACTTGCACTTTCTCCCATCTACAGCACCTCTGCTATGTTAACCATGACCTCTATAAGGTGATCTTGCTCAACTCAGACCAACATTTCAACACATCCTGAAAATACCATCAACAAGGGCAAGCTGAAGGATAGGTGGTTGGTGGCCATGATTCCCTGTTTAGAATGTACTTGTCCTTCCAGTTATCCATCCCATGCTCTTCCCCATTCCCTTCTTCAACCTTTGTTTTCCATCCCAGAGAACTTGTGAGCTCATGCTTATCTTCCCTTAGCAATTGCCATCTACAAACCAGTCAACATGTGGGCCATCCTTGTGGTCTACTTGGGCAAGGCATCCCCATCAAGTATGAAAAGAAAGAGTCGGAAGGCAAGGATGGGAGAACAAAGCATGGTAAGGGCATCATGATGCCTAGTATTGGGAGTTGGTTGGAGACTAGTGCTGAGGTGTGTAGCATCCTTTCCTTCCTTTCTATACTACTACCACCCATTAATCTCATCACTGACCTCTTGACTATCCACTGCAGTCCACCACACCCCAAAGTGAACCCTGACCAACATACCTTGAGCAGAAGAGGCACAAGGCACAGGCGCAGTAGAAGGAGGAGCAGAGGTATATTCTGGAGCATAAGGAAGAGCTGGAGAAGTTGTTGCAACAAGATCAGAAGGCTATGACTGTAGATACCAGGGAACCTGTGGGAGGCAGTTGGTGAGGTGTTGTTGGAGGTTTTGGCTGCTCTGAGGCTGAGAATCCCCAGAGTGTTGGGTAGTGCACAGGCAGCAGCAGCAGTGGAGGCTAAGAAGGCACAGATTATACACACATATATTAATTATTGATTATATTTCTGACATTGCTATGCTATATAGTATTCACACCACTCATTCATTAGGATATTCTCTTTGCAATCTGCATTGAATGAGTTCTTTGACACTCTCATTGGATTTCTCTCAATCCTCTGTAGACCCACTTTTTGCCCAAGTCATGCTTTAAGGCACCTTTCAAACATTCAAACAAACTAGGTTTTTTCTTACAACCTCTTTAAACCCAGGCTTTGGCTGCTTTGTTTCTGAGATGTATGCAAAATTGTGCTTATACTCATTCCCACAAAAAGTATATGCATTTGGGTTTTGAGCAAATAACTTCTGACAGGGGTATTTTTTTTACAATGGTATCTGAAGATGAAATGGATTATTATTGGCCTATTATCTTCCTGTAAAATATGAGGAAAAATTATCACCTTATCCAGGAACAATACCAGATTTTGCAATACTTTACACTTCCCCCCCACCTGGTCTGATCAGACTCCAAGCAGTCCAATGGACCACTCGGACTTAGGTCAGACTTTAACCTTATTTCAAAATTCAATTCAAATTTTTGAAGTGTTTTTATCTCAGCTCAGACCCAGCTTAGACCCAGCTTGGACTTAACCTAAAATATCTGTATGTACATTGAATAACCACTGATAATACTGTATTACATAGTTATCTCTATGTCCTGCAACTAAATTTGGAGCTAATATATTCAAAGGAGCTAGATTACAGTATGTTTAATACATGAAATTAGTAACTCTGAAGTCTGTGATTGATGTAATAATGCTATTGAGGAATAACAGATAGCTTACTAGTAGTTTGATGAAGCTATCACATTGAGGGTAAAGATAAGTATGGAGGCTAAGGGTAAAAGTAGCCATCCTTGTACTCTTAGCCTTAGCTCTACCCCTCAGAAGGATGCAGGTGTTTTTGAAGCAGATTTTATTTATTTGCATAAACTGTCTAGCTTCTTATGAATAATAGCTTTGAACTATCTCTGTATAGCAGGTATATAATTCAATCCATTTCTTTTACTTTTAATAACTGACATCTAGTTAGCAACATTGTTTGGCATTGAGCATGATTTCAGCAAGGACTGAAATAAACTTTCTATTCAGTCAATACACACTCTCATGTGCCTTGGAGATTGGAGCAGGATAGGATATGTCTTTAATAAGGATATTGTTCAGAATTTTCAAATGCTGGATGTTGTTGGTAAGGAGAGCTGGAACAAGATTCTTTAGGCTAGAACTCAACATCAGTATGTCAGCATAAAAGTAGAAGCATCATTAGACAAACCTGAGACTGCATTCAGATTCATAGATATAAAAATATTATATGTTCATTACCCATATACTCAATATTTAGGTCTAAGTTAATTTCACTATATGCACTTAAGTGGCATATTCCCTGGGGTTACCCTATTTATCTCTACATTTGAAGTTGCATAGGTTTAAGCAGTCTCAATACAGTAATACTTTTGAAAAATGACAAACAGCTTACTGGTAATTGTATAAGACTAGTGGTTGTATAAGGCTAGTATATCATTACTCTGAAAATTAGTTATACTATCATTTTTACTGGATTGAAAACTTTGATGTTTCACTCATAACTCCACTAAATCTCAGTGAATCTTCAATAAATTTTGCCTGCTGGAAAGCTATATCATCCCATCTTTCTGCTAGTATTTGTTGTATTTCTCTGAGCTCCTCCTAGTGGCCCAATGTTAAAATGTGTAGAGTTATATAAGTCACTTACATAGCTGAATAACACCAAGTGACAAGTGTCATTGCAGAATTTGAAATTTAAATGCTCCAATCACATGTACTATCAAAAAGTGAGATCATATGATCAAGTGAATTCATAATAAGGCAATTACTTCAAAATTACCAGTATTTGTGGAAATTCAGCAGTTTATAAGTGATTTTCAATAAAATAAAATAAAATATATTTGTGCATTGCATATGAATATATCATCCCTCAAATTTTGAGAACAATTGATCAAGTTACGAGTCTTATGTAATAAGAATCGTTCTTTTAGGGAGTTTTAGTAGGGCGTTTTGTCCAACATCAAAAGTGAGCGAAAGTCTTATGTCAGCGGCATGCACTGCCACTTCGGCATCTCAAGAGTCACCTTTTATGGAAATAACTCGTGATATTTGTAATTAGTAAGATAAGATTTCTATAATTTCTTCTTTCTCTTTTCGTCCCCCTCTACATAGGCTGCTCTCTTCCTAATCCTACACCCTCACACGCGCACCTTCACCTCTCGTCAATGCTAGA
>JASFCX010000364.1:0-12998 GCA_036937015.1 Crucibulum parvulum | reverse complement strand
ATTTTGCGTGCTTTCGGCGCCTCATCAACCTTTCTCAGGGAGATGCTGTGCTGTGTGGATACTGTGGGTGCTGTGTTCTCTTCGCACCAATGCATATTGAACAGTTGCATTTTAGAATATGAATCCATACTATTGGCTTTGGGGAGGTACGTTTCATGGACTCCTAGTTGCACTGGAAACTTACTCTATTTAGTGAACCGCTGGATGTTCGCTCGCTTTTCTTTACTTTCGTCTGCAGTAATTGGATGCACCGCGTTAGTGTGCATGATTACGCCATCTATCAGTCCTTCCATGGCTGGATTTGCTTTAGCATTTGCCAATTCAATCATATTTGATCTTTTACTAATGGTCAGATATCTACACTGGATTCACGTGCCTACTATTGACATTATTGAAACTCTTTAGGTCCAATATTTTGTCGGCCTAGAACAATCAATGGTACCTTTTACTGTGTTTGTATTGGCTATACTCTCAATATACAATGGTTGTATAGGTAGCAGTAGAGCGCGTTAAAGAATATTCGGACCTCCCACAGGAGCCAGCCGAGTTTATAGAGCCAAGACCAGCAGCATCGTGGCCTGCGCAAGGCGCAATCAAATGTGAGGATCTGGTTATACGCTACGCAGTGCGTTCTCTTCTATATATATAGCTGTCCACTGGATACTAACTAGTTATGCTCTTCAGCCCGATTTACCGGATGTTCTACATCATTTAAATTTCGAGATTCACCCAGGAGAAAAGGTACGTTGAAAGCTCTCCCTTATGAAAATCTTCCTTCATTGACAATCCACTATTAGGTCGGGATTCTTGGAAGGACAGGATCTGGGAAAAGCACCCTTGCTCTATCGTTTTTCAGATTTGTTGAACCAACTGAGGGTCGAATTTTAGTTGACGGTATCGACACGGCTAAAATTGGCCTCACTGATCTTAGAAGCAGATTGACGATCATCCCTCGTACGTCAGAATAGCATCTTCCAGTAACATTCTAACCTCGGTCTCAATTAGAGGATCCTACGATTCTAAGTGGAAGTTTGCGTTCGACTTTGGACGTTTTTGATGAGTATGAAGACGCAGAGATTGTGAGTGTGAGGGGAGCCTGTTTTTACTCTATACTGATATAGCGTGTAGTATGAATCTTTACGTCGTGTCCACCTCATCCCATCTGAAGATACTTCAGCAGAAAGTTCAGAAGTAGTCAATGCCAACACGTTTCGTGATCTCGATTCTAGCGTGTCTGAAGGCGGCGAAAATTTCTCTACAGGGTGCGTTCTTCAAGCTATTATTTAAATCCCTTATCTTAAAAGCTTTATATTAGCGAGAAGCAGCTTTTGTGTATGGCTAGGGCTATCCTGAAGCGTTCCAAGATTCTGGTGATGGACGAGGTAGATGAACTTCTACTTTTTATTCATGTTCGACGGATTCTCATATTCCTTATCTAGGCAACTGCAAGGTATCCACCTGTTTTTTAATTGGTGAAGAACACACCCTAATTAGGAATGTCAAGCGTTGATTATGCCACCGATGAACTTATTGGGAAGACCATCCGACAGCGAGTAATGATTTTTTTCATGATCGCTCTTTACTGACATTTGCCTGGACCTTAGGGAGTTCGCTGAGAGCACTATCCTTACTATTGCCCACAGGCTGCGCACAGTGATCGATTACGATAGGGTTTGCAGTAATATTTTTATGGAATTACTCACTTCCTAACTGCGGAAATCTTAGGTCATGCTACTCGACCAAGGGCGTATTGTCGAGTTCGATCGGTAAGATAATTGTGCTATTAAAGTACATGTCTTTACTCGTTCTTTTTTCCTTAGTCCCTCCGTCCTGCTCAAGGATTCTTCGTCCAAGTTCTATGCTCTCTGCAAGGCAACTGGAAGGGATGAGTTCTCGATGTTACAGAAGATGGTTGCAAGGGCTGGCTGATTACCGATACCTTGCTTTAAAAGACCAAACCAGTAGGTTTAATTCAACTTCCAAAGTCCGTTCTTCTGTGCAGTAGGTCTTTTAAAAGATTTGAAGGGCCCAGAGTTCTGTCGTTGTCAGTGTCGACGGATAAGTGAGAATGATATTATGATATCAACTGTCCTGCCGTCCGCCGCGTGTCCAAGCGGGTGAAGGGTGAGATTAGTTCTAGGTCGGTTTGTAGTTGTCATTCCACAATCTCCCTCGGTCTTTTAACTATTGAACCTCTTCGGGAACAATACTCTCAGCATTTCTTGTTATCTTGTTATTAGCCCTCTACTGGCTGCTAGCATCGACCATGGTCTCGTTATTTTAGCGTTCGGTTTATACTGCAGTAGAACGACTCGCTCTCGACGGGACTATCCACTTCATCGCCCAAGCTTAATCTTTGATGAAGAATAGATCACAAGCCTCGAGAGGTTTCCTCCAGCCAAAGGATGAAAGGAAGGATACACGAAGGGTGAGGAATGAATTTGACAATGCTTATTTTGAAAGTTCTTGCCCCTGGTGAACTCCGAATTCCGATCCCGATTCTTGGTTTGTCTTCTCTGCGTTCTCTTCAACCTGGCTTCAACGTTCCGCCTGACCGCAAACTATCATGATGATTCTCCCTTTTCGTCCTCCAGCAAGCTCGTTACTACGCCCGCTTCGCCTCCTTGCGCCTTTCATCTGGATCTCAGCATCCCTTTGATATACATCTCCCACGACTCCCTGCTCCTGGGCATGCCCATCTTCATCGTCACTCTGGTCCCTGTGCCCGCTATACCTTCACCCCAACTTGCTTCAAGATGAATCTCAAGCCATCCTATGTACACGAGGAGACGGAAATGCTACATACATGCGAGGAGGGCGCGTCAGCGGAACTGGATGGACGTCGTCACTCTCGTCTACGTAATTGTGGCGGGTGCATCCGTTCTTCTTGCCGTATCAGCAACTCTCAACCTCTCTTTGATGCATTATGACGGCCCGTCGTGCTCTGGTCACCAATCTCAGTCGTTTGTGCGTCTCCTTCCTCTGATTCCATCCGTTACTAGTTTACTAGCGCCGTCCCCATCTCACCACGTCACTCGACTCCGTGCTCGTGAAGCCAGTACTCACCATCCTCTTGACGCCCAACCTGTCATCCGCCTAATACCATCCCTAGCCATAGGAGCCAGTGTCTACCGTCACATTCGCCACCCTCTGCTACCCATGCAAGACCGTTGTGGTGTATTGATGGGGTCACGAGGCAACTACCAGCAGAAAATGTAGCAGCGATTAAAATTGTCATGAGATTACACATTCTTTTGTTTAGTCATTCAGCACCCTCTTTTTTATCAACAGCAGAATCCCGTGCTAATCACAATCTGTATGCAGTCGTTTATATATCGATGGAGCTTCTCCCGTTTTTCCAGTATCTTCAAGTTAGGATCGGCTTAGGACCTTGGACGGTTATTTGCGGCATTGAATCAACACCGTTGATCATTCATATCTCCTCATCTTGTATTTTTTGCCGTTCACTATTGCTCGGCATACTATCAGATGGTTTACTCCAAGGCCGCGAAGATAATTTATACCCCACATTTACGTCCTATGATGGTCGTTCGTGGTGTTCAGGGTAGACCCCCACTTTAATTATATGACCAGCTGACCAGCTCTCAGTTGGATATAGAGGTCAACGTGTGCATATATTAATTCATTCACACGAAAGGACGATCAGCACATGTGGAGGAGCTGCATACGCCGGTAATGTTTGGAGTAGATAATGAGGACTTGTCCTCGTGCCGATATTAATATTAATGGATTAATCGACGAGCTTTTTCTATATTATCAATATGTATCTCTCTGAAGCTTGGTTTCAGATTAAGCCTCTATTAAACCTCGCGACGGTCGCGGGGGAGGGAAGGTGGGTTGTAATTCCCAGGCTAACAGTCCTAGATATAACATCGCGATAGATCGCAGCTACTGCCGGTCTTGTGAAGTCTTAGCGGCTTTTACGCTGCTCTACAGTCGATTCTAATTCCATTCATACTGTCTACAAGATAAGGCATTCGCCTTTCTGGAAATACAATCAACATCGGGAATTGCCGCCTAGTGACCTTTATTAGACTGCTACTGCACTTCGAAGTTGTTCAGAACATCGCACTATACTTTCTACACAAAGTCAATTCTAGTAAGTGCGAGGTTAACTTCAATTAACGACTAACGTCTGATCATTTTCTATTCGGTAGAATCAATATGACCACCTATGAATTAAACGTCCACATCGACCCAAGCGACCTCATGAGATTGAAGGAAAATCGATACCACCTCTGCATTGCGAAAAAGGTCAATGGAACATATTCTGTCGTCTGGTCTGGTAACGATCAATTTCTTCAAAACAACACATTTGTGTGGGTGGACGAATATCAAGTGTTCGGTGTCAACCATTTCCAGGTGGATACTTTTATGCTGATCCTCTCTTTTCGCGTTATATGGATGCTCATAAAACCTTCGAAATAGGAAGGGGCACTGGTCCAAGCCGCCACGAACGCGGAGCGCATCCAGCCAGGCCAGACCTGTGTGCTGGACCAGAGATTGGTGATGGGGTATGCCACCGGCGCGGCTCAGCCAACTGGACACTTCTCCGTCGATAATAATTATGGCGCAATCAATATTAGTGTCAGCGCTCAGTTTTGTGGTCAAATGCGCCCAGTATTTGTCACCCCAACACCCGCCGTCGTAGGCACCACGACCTTGGAGCCTGTTAATAATATCAAAATCTGGTTTTCGCCGCAGCTGAATACCGGGACTATGATCCATGGCGTAAATGATATGTCCATTGAAGTTGATTATGGGGGGGAGACAAGTAAGACCGTGAAGTTTAGCCGTGAAAATTGGATACTACAGTAAGTCTGGCGAGTTTTTTCTGCAACTTCGGGGAGTATAGTGGAAAGTCAGACGTGTTTACGGACTTGGATAGTAAGGACCTACATTTGTACTCATGTCTCATTGAAAAATATTGCGTATTCGTCAGTCGGTTACGTGTAACTCTATAAATTTCTCATCAAGGCCTATATGTGAGTTGGCAATCTACAGTCCGCATTTTTACTGTAACACTCAGTAAAAACGAAAGTCAAATAAAGTTGCACTGTGGTTGTGTATTTCCATTTTCTACACTATAAATAAAGTATGTAGTTAGTTTGAATCACTTGGGTATAAAAGATAGCAAGAGGTGTTCACAAGACTTGGGCTCAAGCTCATAGAAGTTTGCCACTCGCTAAATATTGTGTTTGCAGCATCATCCTGATTACAACGCACCTAGTAATTATAATTTATTATCATGTGGAATTTGATAACTTTGAAGATCAATTTGATATGGCTAAATGGAAAGTGACAAACGAGAGCGTATTGGTGCATATTTTCAATGCCAGTGACCTCTCCGGTGGTTGTCTCCGCAATTTCTTGAGGGATATGTAGTACGGCACTGAAATTATGCTGAGATCAGCAGCAGTTCAAGAGAGATATGTTTTTATTTACATTTGCCTTAAAAGTCAACGAGATCATATTAGCTTCGGTTTTTACTTACTCGACAACCTCTAGGTTACCTGTTTTTGCTTCTGCAGGTGATAGACTGGCAATATCAATGCCAGTTCTTTTATTCTATGATTTCTCTGTTAAATCAAGACAAACCTCTTGATGGACTACAACAGCAGCCATGGCAACACTTGCGAGTGGGCAGCTGAAGCTAATATTGCCTTCGGTATACAAGGCAGTGTATATTACCAGTGTTAATAAAAATGAATAGTGTCATTTCAATAATTGTGCTAATGTTTATTGACATAAAGTATTGCTAGGGTTCCACTTATGCTATACACAGCACGATATCTAGCTACGCTCATGTGAGGTTGCCGGGTTCGCGGTAAGTAGATCCTGTAACTTACAGCTCAATACATCATAGAATTTAAACTCAAATCAAGTCACATACAATCCACAGTTAAAATTGACGACCTTCACTCCTCCACGCAAGTTCGCGATGTCATTCAACCATACTTCAGTCTTTCCAGCTGTGTGACCACATAATCCAATGCACTTCAAATTTGGAAGAAAATATCCCTCAGTGTGGTTCCATTTTGTACCTGCCAACGCAAACATAAGATCATCGGAACAATGAATAGCTAACTCTTGTAGCGATTCCATTGCTGAAGAACTGAGGAATGACATGGACTGAAAGTTTTCCCCACGAACATTACTGCATATGATACAAAGGCTACGGAGACCTAACTGAGAGCGGAGAGCCAGCCCTTCCAGTTCGCCGCCGTCTTCAATGTGTCCCATACTATCATAATGAATCTTGACTCGCTGTAAATTGGGGGCCATTATACATCTCAATAACGGAGCTAATTCCGCATTTGATGTCGAAAGGGACAAACTACGTAGGTTTCTCAAGGAAAATGGCTTCTTTAACCTTGCAGGATTTTGCTCTCCTCGATTACCATAAGGTACGATTTCATGAAGACAGAATACCTCAACAGATTCACATAATCGCAGAAGGTCTATCGCAATTTCGATTTCGATAGAAAGGCATAGGTCGATAAAGTTCAAAGTATTCCATGGAATGTCCTGCCATAAGTTCAAGTCGAAAGGGGAAAAGCTTATGGAAAATCCGATCTGATTCAGTGATGAACTAGCTCGAAATATATCTGCCCATAAGGTGTGGACCTTCTCCTGGATCCAATCTCTCGAGGACAGACCTAACGAAGCATATCTCAGATGCTCCATCTCCACTCTGGTTTGTATATTGATTTGAGGACACGTGTAAAGCTCAAACGAAACATTCCTCCACCGCAGTCTTTCACTAACAAAGATGTTAACAAGTTCTTGTGTCGTTTGAACTTCAGTAATCTCTGGAAATTCGGACTGCTCCAAATGGATGGTGAGGGGATGGGTCTTAGAACGCTTCAACCAGAGTTTTACCATAGAAATATCCTTGGGCAAAGGCCGTAAGATAACAATGCTTGCCCAAAGCTGAGTCTCTGAAAGAGAAAAATCTCTCCAATCGACAGACACGAGTAGCCAGGATTTTAGGTCCTTTTTGAAAGCATCAAGTGCGATTGAAGGTAGTGACTCAAAGCCTTGGGCTACCGGGAAATAGTTGTCCTGCTCTGCTAGACCTTCAGCATAGAGTGTGGCGCATGCCTTCATTATCCGAACAAAGAGCTCGGTAGGTAATTGCATGACTGGCAAGGAATTGTTATGCTGACGTCGAACACTTACTGGAATTTAAAGATGAGTCGAGACTAATGAACTGTAGCTATATGATACACACGAACCGTTGAATGTTATATTGGATGCATTATTAATCAAATTCGGACGGGACATACTATTGCACATGGTTCATTAGTATTGAGAAGAAAGAGTCAAGAAAGTTATACACACCTTTATTCGCACGTCGACAAGTGGTGGAGAGTAGGGAAGGCTGATAACGCTGTTTTATGAAAATGTATGTCCTTATAATGTAGTTCATATAATGCTCTTACCTATTCTAACTAACGAAGACGACGCGCGTACTACACGTGGCTTTATTTCCTTAAAGAAGCCATCAAAGAATGTAGCATATGCATCGCGGCGTTGTGCGACTACGCTCGCAAATCTCCTTTTGATAGCTCAGTCGACTGTCCAAACTCGGCTTTAACAGGCACGAAACCTGATAAATCAAGACTGAGTATGGCATAGTGATATTTCCTTTAGATTTGTTCTTTTCAACCTGGAAGTCGGAAGGCGCCGTCAGACAGATTTCTAAGAAAGTTTTTTTCTCATAACGCATGCACACTTTCCTTTGTTCAACTGTCACTAATTAGCTTACCAGAGCATCCGAGGCCAGTTAAAGAGCAGGGGGACAATGATCCGTCCCAAATCACATGGAGCGATGGTTGAAACCAAATAAGCTTAAATACAATATTATGACGAGAGGTCCTCGGATGCTGTTCGAAGGCGAACAGTCATTGTGTGTTGTGGGCGGAGCAGTGGCCTGGTAGTGGCTGCTGCGCAATCCGAGTCGGCAATTGTGGTTATTTGACGCTATTTCTTTTTAGAGCGTTTGACCACAGCTTATCCTTTGGTCAGCCAGAGTGAACTTGGGGTGAACTGATCATAATGTAAAGACCATCGCTTCATTTCCGACCGATTTTCGAGTGGCACAAGGGAGCGCGTTTAATGGAGAGCATACCGTAATACGGACACAAGATACTGCTGACCATATTAAACATTTAAACTGTTGGGATATGGGCGTTAAGATTACGAGGGAGCGTGATCCGGACTCCATCCGCAGTCGTACTTACATTTTGTAGCTGCTTAATCATTTTGATATTTACCTAAGTATGCAGATATTTCGTATATAGGTAGAGTACATTCGAAAATGTACACTATCTGTTTGCCTCACGAGCTCACTGAGGTCAAACGTTGTCGTCGCTTATTTTAACATGGATCACATTACTAAGTTGCCAGAGTCTAGACATTCGTAATCAACGATAGAAAACTGCTACTCGCAGAATCATGATAGAATTATATTAGTCGAACACAAGGAACATGTGGATGTTAAAAAGATGGATAGGAAAATGGAAAAAAAAAAAAAAATGTGCAAGTAGCTAACACATACGAACTCGAACATTGTCTGCATAAAGTTCTTCCATCGAAATATTTATCCAATTTAACACTAATGTACGAACCGGGACTTCTCCGGAGAAATAGTGCAAACATTGAGCGCATGGTACAGATCAAGTGGCTTCGCTCTGAATTTCACATTTTTATCGTCTAAAAATACGTAAACTGTTACGTTCTTCGGTTAATTTTAGGTCTTGGATAAATCTTCACCAGCTGCATCATCCAGTCCTACGCGCTAAGGCCGATATGATTTGGTCCCCGACACCATAACCTGAATATATATCTCACGACGCTCCTCCAAGTACGTCGAGGAGCCACTCTACAAGCATGCATTAACGCGATCTGCTGGTCATGTGAACAAATTAACTCCCATGTCAGGTATCTTCATCGTGGACGCGGAAGTTTTCAGAAACATTTATAACTTCCATTTCTGCAGACCCAGTCTAGACGTCCATCTCCCAAAATGAAGCGTATTATCTCTATCATTTTTATGCTTAATACGCTATCTACTTCTACAACGGCTCAACTCAATATTCTTGCTCAACTAGCTGGCAAGAAGTATTTCGGAACAGCAACTGATAATCCAGAACTCACAAACACCTCATATGTTGCTCAACTTGGTAATACGCTGGACTTTCACCAGCTTACTCCTGTAAATGTTTTTTTGTGACTTTCGGAACATGACTCATATTTTTAAAGGCAAATAGCATGAAATGGGTTCGAAGCAATAACTCTTCCTGCCATGCGATTCTTATACTGATCCTGTTCAATAGGAAAATACAGAACCTGAACGTGGTCAGTTTACCTTTTCTGGAGGAGATGCTATCGTCGCCCAGGCTGAAAAGCACAACCAACTCGTGAGAGGTGGCTCGAATGACATCCTTAACTATTCGCAACGCTAAATGCACTACTTCACAGGTCATAATTGCGTATGGCACAATCAGCTCGCTGCTTGGGTGACAGAGGGAAACTTTGACAACTCCACTCTGCTTTCTATCGTAGAAAATCACTGTTCGACGTTGGTTAAGCATTACAAAGGGAAAATGTGAGTAGTGAATGTTTCTTGCATCATCACATGTTGACCTCACACCATACCATAGATGTAAGTCTTCTACTACGCCGCATTAGTTCTTTGTCTTAACGTGTTCTCCATTATAGTAAGCTGGGATGTGCTTAACGGTATGTAACAATCCCCACCGCATGATCGAATCTTTAAATTAAATTGTTACATAGAGGTCTTGAACGACGATGGTACATTCCGGGAATCTGTCTTCTTCAATACGACTGGTACAGCATACATGGGTGCTGCATTCAGAGCCGCCCGTAAGGCCGATCCAAAAGCAAAGCTTTATGTCAGTTTCGATATCATCTATTTCATCAAAACCTGACGTGTTTTCGTATGTAGATTAACGACTTCAACATCGAAGGTGAAGGTGCCAAATCCACCGCGATGATTAACCTCGTTAAGCAGCTGAGAGCCGAAGGCGTTCCAGTCGACGGCATCGGTGTGCAGAGCCATCTTATTGTCGGAGGTGTCCCACCAACGATGAAAGCCAATCTGCAAGCATTTGCCGCGCTTGGTGTCGAAGTAGCTATTACCGAGCTCGACGTTCGTATGAACCTTCCGGTCACGTCTGCGCTCCTCGAACAACAAAAGAAGGATTATAAAACCGTAATCGAAGCTTGCAAAGCTGTTCCACGCTGTGTTGGGGTTACAGTATGGGATTGGACTGATAAGGTGGATATTCATTTCGGTACATTCTTCATGGCATGTGATTCGTCTAACAAACCATAATGTAGTTCTCATGGGTCCCTGGTACGTTTGCAGGGCAAGGAGCTGCATGTCCTTGGGATGAGGTTCGTAACTCGGATTTCATCGTATCTCAAATGTTAACCTAGTGTTTGCCTAACAGAACTTCGTGAAGAAGCCAGCTTATCTTGGAATTATCGAAGGATGGCTACTATAATAGCTAATTGGCAGCCCTACACCCACGTCAAGCCCGCGTCATTTTCACCGGGCCCTATTCGAGCCTGTAGGAGAGGAGTATTTGCTCATGCAAGAGGACAGCGAGTCGATTTGAGTGGTAAATGAAGTGCAGCATAATATTGAAAATAAATCCTAAATGAGTTGTAAGGCGTGGCTCGTCGAATGAACTATAGTACAGCAGTACGACTAGACGCCCGAAGAACCTTGGGGGAAATGCGAGCTGCTGATTGGCTGATTCCTCATCATGCTCTGGTATGAACACGACCAAACATATCTCATCACCACCACTCTACTTATTCCCGCTTTCTTTTTCGCTCTTGAGTTTGAAACCTTCGCCCACATTGATATATTCGGCAATATCTAGCTCAAAGTTCTCATACAAGAGTCTCGACTCACCCGACTACAAACGGCCGGATATAATAACAAATGTTACTACCTCTACTCTGTCGACTCAAATTTAAGATCTTCAACATGCTGGAGGGGATCAGTTCAATTCAAAATCTCATCATATCCAAGATAGTCCTCTTTCTCTATCACCCTTGCGCTTGTGTAACTAAATAGAATATTCGCTCTACATTCCCGTGATTTCAACACTCGCCAAGTTTGTCTTGAAGGTGTAATTCTAAAATCGAAGTTTTGCAGTGATACTCTTGAAATAAACAGGAAGTGCTTAGTATACACGACTTGATAGTATAACAGATGCACTGTATGCAAATAATCTGACAAATTACCTAGAAGCTAGAGCCTGCTTAAAGTTCCGGATCTGACAACACAGAATTACGCCCATATGCTCGTTCTAAGCTAGCAGCAGTTGCACTAATAGACATCATGTGTCCCCGCCATTATCCATATCCTTCCTGAGCTTCTCGATGTAGACAAACGTCACAATAATCAGATCAGCTATGTGTTCTCCAGCTGGAAATATCTCCAATGATGCAGGGCGAGCCTTCGATATGATACCAAGCCTTTGTTGTTGAAATCGTGCAACCGGCGTTTTGCTGCCGTCATTCATCACGAGCTGGAACAAGGATATAAAAGCGTGGAAATAGAATAACATCTGGAGCCGTACCTCTGGTGCTCGTCTGCCTAACTTCCACTTGTACTCCTTCCCATTTGGCCCAGTAAAAATACGATGTCTAGGCATAAGTGAGCAAGTCACTATTTTGAGAAAGGGCAGCGAAAGCACCTCCCGTGCCACCCAAACCCGGACTTTCTGAAGAAGGCACTCGTTTCAATTTCTTGTCCTTGGTAGTGTATACGAGAAGGCTGGATAGCGCGAAAATCAATCTGACCTATCAGGCCAAATCGATCTTGAAAGTTTAGTTCTTCGGCAGGCGGAGTACCAACAGGTGAGTCGAATACGAACTCATGGTCGTGAGACGCCTGTTTTTTCAATCTAGCTTCATATTCATCTTCTATAATTAGCTCTTTATCGAGGAGAACACCAGCTCCTGCGAAGCGATCACGCATCCCAACATCCAAGAGCTCTGTACTGGGTATCACTCGTTTAATGGTCGCAGTGCGAGTGCCAAGTCGGAACGGTGTTTCAACTTTGTAAATGACCTGTTCTTCTGATATGGTGTAGGAAGCATTCCAAGGCGAACGGTGAGACAGATACAGATGCATGTATCTATCATATCGTTAGATCATATTCGCGAGATGCTGAATTCAGTTTACAATCACTTACCGAAGGACTGTTCGGGGCGATTATGAATTTAAACAAGAGTAGTCAGGGGATTATACAGTCACTCTTCTGATTATATTAGCCCAACTTTCAAATTATGTCACATGAGTTATTTGGTCAGGATCATCTATGGCAGTGCCAATTGCTGTGCTGTAGACGTATTGGCGTCACAACTACGACACAAGCTATATTTAGTACGCGCGCAGTCAATCCCACACGCTGCGCGTAGCTCGTCCTCGATTTATACTTAATTAGACTCTGTGTTATATGGTAGTAATCTCCTTGAATTTCGTCTACGAGCCTACAATACGCCTCTTCAGCTTTTTCTCAACAACTCCTAAACAAACTCACCCTTGCACAATAACCCCCTTGGCCATTTTATTTGAACTTTTTGCATCCTGAGATTTGATTATCATTCCATCCTCGACAGAGTCTAATACGTAGTAGGCTATAACGATGAAAGAGACGGCTAATACCTTTCGTATCGATGCTCAGTAAATCTCCACTAGGTTATTTAGTAGATCATTATCTACATTGAGTGTTTACTTGTTGTGTTTAGCACAAGGTGATGTATGAGAATGTACAGTGCTTGCGGCAGTTAGTAACATGAAATCAAGTGTGCCGATGCGACAGTTCTACTTGCGTGGATATTATCATGAATATGTTGGAATATGAGCGCTAAGATTACGAGCGAGCGCGATCCGGGCTCCGCCCGCAGTCATACTTACATTTTTGTGG
>JASFCX010000363.1:0-13000 GCA_036937015.1 Crucibulum parvulum | reverse complement strand
GTCTAGGGGACCGGGGAAATGGGGATATCTTTGATGAAAATCCTGTACCAGTTCCTGAGCATGATCTAGTTTGGTAGTGGGGAGCCAAGATTCGGATTCGTTGGTGTTGGCATATCCAAGCCAACGGACTTTGTACTGGAGTTTACAATGTTTGTATGGCCTGTCTATTTTGGACTCAATAATCTCTTCAACTTTGTACTTGATGTCACTGTCAATCTCAACAGGAGGAGGTGGACTAGTTACCTGGCCAGGGATGGTGTTTTCATGATGGGGTTTGAGCATGGAGACATGGAAGATGGGGTGAACAGCACACATAGAGTCGGGAAGGCAGAGAGTGAAGGAGCAAGAGCCAGCATGACCTATAATTTCATAGGGGCCTAGGAATTTCTCTGAGAGCTTCTTAGCAGGCCTAGTAGTATTAAAGAACTTTGCTTTGACAAATACTTTCTGACCAAGTTTGAAGTTTGGTGCGGGAATCCTAGTTTTGTCTGCAGAGATCTGATATTGCTTCTGAGCTTCAGCAATCTCCGCACGTAAGAATTGGTGGAGTTGATCCAGGTCTTCAGCAAAGTCATGTGCTTTCTAGGATGTAATGTCATGTTCAGGATGAATGGAAATGGAGGGGTCATAGCCCTTGTTGGCAAAGAATGGAGACACACCAGTAGTGGCACTAGGTGCATTATTGTAAGCAAACTCTGCAAGGGGTAGGAGATTGTGCCAGTTATCCTGTTGATAATTGCAGTAAATCCAAAGGTATTGCTCAAGTGTTTGGTTGGTATGTTCAGTCTGGCCATCACCTTCTGGATGATAACCCAAAGTGAAGTGGAGTTCCATATTAAGGAGTTTGCCTAAAGAGCGGAAAAAGTGGGAGACAAACTTGGTACTGCGGTCAGATGTAACATGTGAGGGAACTCCGTGTTTGGAGAATACATGGATGACAAATAACTGAGCAAGTTCTGCAGAGGTGATGGTGTCATGAGTGGAGATGAATATTGATTGTTTAGTGAGTTGAACAACGACTACCAAAATGGAATCAAAACTGCTGGAGCTAGGGAGTTTCTCTATGAAGTCCATTGATATTGAGTGCCAGGGTCTAACAGGAATGGGAAGCTGTTTGAGAGTGCCATAGAGTCGGTGTCGTTGAGGTTTAGAGTGCATACAAGTAACACAAGACTTGCAGAATTCCTTGACCATAGTATGGATATTCAGCCAAGTGTATTTGTGTTGGATAAGAGCTAGTGTCTTGTTTTGCCCAAAATGACCAGAGAGGATGTGATCATGCTTGTATTGTATGACACATAGGCAGAGATCTGCTATGTCTGGCACATAGATTCAATTATTGAGGTGGAGAAATCCTTGGGGATTGTGAGTCCAGCATGGTAAGGTGGGAATAGTAGGATGTACTGCGGAGATCTGGTCATCCACTAAGGATGCTAAGATATCTGAATGGAGTTTCTTGACATCCATAAGCAGGGCACTGCAGAGAACTGGAAATGAAAGAATAGTAGTATAGAGTGAAGTGGTGAGTTGTTCTTGGTTGAATACCGGTCAGTAATTGTGTGGATTAACCTTGGCATAATTGCTATTCCCCTCTTTTGGGTAGATGTCCCATCATCTAGTTAAGGAGTCGGGCTTTGTTCCTAATTTACCTGGGCAGAAACGGATGATAAGATTAAACTGAGAGAGAAACTCCAACCATTGTGTTTGACAGCATATCAAAATCTTTGTGGTAGCAAAGTATTCTAAATTCTTGTGATCAGTGACAACATCTATAGGAAGAGCTGCACCTTCAAGATAATGACGCCAAGTTTGAAAAGTGGCAAAGATTGCCAGGAGTTCTTTGTCATGGGTGTCATAGTTTAATTCTGCTGTGGTAAATGTGCGAGAGTGGAATGCAATAGGGTGAATTTCACCAATGGGAAGAACAATAGATAAGATAGGCACTAGGGTGTAGTCAGAAGCATCTGTTTCTATGATGATTTGAGTGTTGGGAATCCAGTGAGTAAGTATAGGAGCAGTGGTGAAAGCCTTCTTGAGAGTATTGAAAGACTTTGAACATTCCAAAGACCAGTTCCATGCGGAGTCCTTGCGTGTAAGGCGGGTAAGTGGGACAACGATGTTGGAGTAATTCCAAATGAATCGATGATAGAAATTAGCAAAACCTAAGAAAGATTGAATGTCTTTCACTTTGCGAGGTTCTGGCCATTCCTGAATAACCTTGATTTTATCCTCAGACATCTTCAAACCATCAGGGGAGAGGATATAGCCAAGGTATTCCACTTGTTCAGAGTGGAATTCGCACTTGTCCGCATGGGCATAGAGACCGTGCTTGTGGAGTCGTTTGAGTACCTCGCAGACATGAGAGTGGTGTTGAGAGAGGTCATTGAAGTAAATGAGAATGTCGTCAAGGTAGACGATGACGCAGACATTGAGTAGGTCAGAGAAAATGTCATTCATGAAATGTTGGAACGCCACAGGTGCATTGGAAAGACCAAAGGGCATTACCATCCATTCAAAGGAGCCATAGCAAGTGCGAAATGTGGTCTTCTATTCATCGCCTTCGGTAATGCGGACTAGATGATAAGCGTGGCGGAGATCTATCTTCGTATAGAGCTGAGCCTTGTGAGGGCTATCTAAAAGGTTGGAGATCAGGGGCAAAGGGTAGTGATCCTTCTTGGTGATCTTGTTGAGACCTTGGAAGTCTACACAAAGACAAAGGGAGCCATCCTTCTTCCAAACAAAAAGGACGGGTGCACCATGTGGAGAATTGGTAGAGCGAATGAAGCCACTAGTGAGATTTTCATCAATGAATTCATGGAGAGCGGAAAGCTCGGATTGCAAGAGGGAATAGATGGGGCCAAGAGGCAGAGAAGTACCTTATTTAAGGTTAATCTTGAGATCATAAGGGCAGTGTGGGGCTAGTTTGTTGGCCTTGGCTTTACTGAATACATCGGCAAATTCATGGTACTCAGCAGGCACAGAGAACAGGTCAGCGGGTTTGACAGTTCCTGCAAAAAGTGTGGGAGTGGACAGATTGGATGGTTGAAGTTGGAATACTTGAGTACCCTCTAACTTGATGGCTCGTGCGAAGGCCACCGAGTTGACAAGAGAGACCGAAGGTTTTCTGAGCATAGTATCCAGTGGTAAAGGCGGAGAAGTGTTTTCCATTGCAGGCAAGGTAGCCATACACGCGGAGATGGTCGACGAGGGCAGAGAAGGTCCTGTGGAGTGGAAAGAAATAATTTTAGCAACCCAATCAATCAACAGATTGTGCTGGCGAAGCCAATTATATCCAAGAACCACAGAGCAAGTAGAATCTAGAGGAGTTACATAGAACTCAAGGGCTAGGATTTCACCAGAGGAAAAACAGTGGGAAAGGAAACTGTCTGAGTGATTACCGCATTGGTACTTCCATCTATGAGATGCAGTTGAATGGGAGAAACAGATTGGCATTCTAAGGAATTTTGCAAAACAAAAGATGCATCTATAAAACAATGAGAAGTGCTGCAGTCTATCAATGCTTGAAAAGGGAGTAGAAAACTAGGAGAAGAGAGCAGAATTGTAAGGGAGTCAGGGTCGGAAAGAGCGGATGCGTTGAGATGGGCCTCCTTTGTTGTGTGATTGGAGACAATGCAACTCTCAGCCTGCACGGAGTCTGAAGAGCTGCTCTCTATTTTTTCAAGTCCGGAGAGTCGGACTTCTTCTCCTCAGCTGTTGCCGCACAGGCTTTGGCCTTGGAGGCACTAGGGGAGGATCTGGGACAGTCTTTGGCCATATGGCCACTACCAACACAGAACATGCATAGATTGTTATCCATGTGTCATTTGCATTCCTTGGCAGTGAGTTTACCATCTTTGCCTAATTTGGATGATAAGTCAGGCTTCTTGGTCGAGGAGCTAGCATGATTGGATAAGTTGTAGGATTTAGGAGAGGATCCCGAAGATGATGAGTGATTGGAGGATGAGGATGGGGTGGAGTTGCCTTTAGGGGTGGACTTCTGTTGGCCTTTTGACTTGTCCACATTTGACCTCTCGGGCTTGTCAGGTTTATCAGCGGAACTGTGCTTATCCCATGCGATTTCACCCTTGCATTCCCAATAACGTCTGTCTATGACTTTGGCAAGGTCCTTTATCTCCTGGAGTTTCTTTGGTTTTCCAATATCACTCATATGGTCCTTAATGCAGTCAGGGAGACCTTCGTAGAACTGACAACAGAGTGCTGTTTCTCCATAGTTGTCGTCAAGCTTGGATTCATAACAGTTGAATAGCATGATGTATTTGGTAACATGCTGATTGTCTTTCATAGTAAGATTCTCTAGTTGAGTTTCGGCATCACCTTTGGGGTTGTCAGGCCCAAAGTTGCTGCGGAGTTCATAGACAAACTCATTGTAGTCATCTAACCAGAGAGGAGGTTTGTGGGTTTCACCCATAATACCGGGTTCAAACCAGTCCAAGGCAGTACCTTTGAGATATGAGATGGCAAAAGTGATTTTGGATGTATCAGTCCAGAATGCTGAAGGATGGTCATGGTAATGTAGGTTGAACTGGAACAGAAAACTTCAGAGTTTGGTGGGATCTGAACCATCAAAAATGTCTGGGTCGTGGAGTTTGGACTTTGCTGTATGTTCAGCACCTGCAGGATGGCAAATAGCCTGAGCTACATCTGCGAGGGCTTCTGCTAGTCCATACAGAACACTTGGAGAATAATTAGATCGTCAATTGGGTGGTGTAGGAGGAGTGTTGTCATGATCATCACTGCCATCACTGCCATCATCACCGTCGTCGTCGCCGCCATTACCATCTGGAGGACATTCCAGGTCCAGGGCAGGGTCATCGGGCAGTGGTGCAGTAGGTTGTTCGGGAGGGGGTGGAGGTGGATTGTTGTCATGACTAGGAGTAGGTGTATTTGGTGTACGAGAAGCTCGACCAGCAGTGTTGCTCCCTCCTGCAAGTGGAGTAGCAGGGGTAGTACCGGTCTTTGCTTTAACAACCTTAACCTTCTTGGTAGTTACTTTGGTATGAGAAACCATCAGAATGAACAAGTACTAGTGAAAGGTACAAGTTTGAATATGCTGTTAAGTGCTGTGCCGGAGATAGGCTGACTTAGGGGCAGAGATGTCGGATAGCGAGGGCAGAGTATGGAGACTGATTGCCTTGAGGCAAACTAGGGACTTTGGCTTCACTTATGTGCTGCACCCCTTTCCACTAGTGGTCCCTGGATTTCTGAATGACGAGAGTGAACTAAGACAGAACCCAAGGTGGAGTTCTGAACAACAAAGAGGACTCCCTGCAGGAGTTCTACTGGGTGTGCAGATTTGGTGATAACTCAAGGCGGAGTAATTTGGCAGACTAGATTGATATTCAAACTGAGGTTACATAGTGAAGTAAGTAGGTTTAAATACTAGAAGTCTGGAGACAAGTAACTGTGGAGTAGAGATGAGTAACACGGAGTACTAGATATGAAATATGAAACATGTATGAGACTTGAAGCAGACTGCATAATTGTAACTAAAGGAAATAGATATAAATCAAAAGATAAATGGAAATAGATAATAGATAATCAAGATTTCAACAGAAACCCACAAGACACATGTGGTGAATGGAGCCAGGAAGTGTGGAGTTGTATGTGAATGGTGCAGAGTTGATGATGATGTGCAGAGTTCAAGTTGTCAAAGCATGGACGTGACATGGATGGAAAACAAGCTGTGTGGGCCTTGAAGAAGTTCCATGGCCACAGAGTGGTGCCAGAGAGCATTCTCAATATCCTTGAGGCAGCAGGAATCACCAAAGAATGAATTTTCTCTGCAGTTCTCCAGCTCTTATACTAATCTAGATCTTATGTCTTCAATATAATAATAGACTGTATATATTACATGGTATTTTCTTATTTACTTTACTATCTATTAATTTGACAACCTATTCATACATTCTAAACTCAATGGAGGAGCATTCCATTACTGATCAACCTCTCAGCTAAGCATCCAAATTGGGTGAAGTCACATCAGGTCACATCAGGTCACACAAGGTCACAATATGTTGGTTCTGTAGTGAATCTACCTTAGAAGAAGTATAAATACCCAAATTGGTTGTTTATTTGAGTAGCAAAAATCCAGCTACTCAGTTAAAGAAGATTGAGTAGCAGGTATTTAGCTACTCTGTTATGGAACACTTGAGTAGCAAGTATTTAGCTACTCTGTTATAGAACAGTAGGGCTGCCAGCTGTCCCATTGACAGTAACAGGCTGTCAAATGATGGTTCAAAACAGCTATTATCTGTCCTGAAACCATCTCATGTCTGGATTTTGAAGAGGCCAAACAGTTACAGGACAGTTTCAGGATGGCTGTTTGATGATTTGGACAGCATTCAGGCTCAAGTATATACTGTATTACTGCATAATAGTTATAATAAGAGATGAGGTTTTTTATTTTATCATACCAAACATAAGAATTTGTTGAAATAATTTTTATATGCAAATTGAATACTATAATAGGACTATACTATCTGTTGAAGATGTATATGTGCTACTAGTCAGACTTCTCTAGTGCAATCCATAACCTCTTCTTCACCAACATAAGAGTCCAAATAGTATCAGACTTTAGGCTGGCACAGTGGAGAGATATAGTGTCTTGGCCACCAAAAAAAATGCATTCAACTGCAACTGCAGACCCTAGATAGTGGACATTAAGTCAGTAAAAATGAACAGGCCATATTCAAAATATCTCACCAGGAATACTGAGAATATTGTGAGCAAGGCAGTATAATTTGGGGAACTGAGAGTGATGACCATATCACCATGCTATGGGACTCAAATCACAGGTAGCAAAATTTTCTTGGCAAAGCTTGAAATAATCCTTGAGCTTGTGAACCACCTTTATTAAGGTGGAATAGAGTAATATGGATAAACTAAAAAAATTATTAACAAATTGGAATCAAGATATATGTCTGATTTGTAAATCACATATCAGTGACCTGTCCCCATTTCAATTTCTTGCTCATTTTGACCTCCAAGAGCAAGTTTTGCCAGCTGTTGACTGCCTGCACATGCTACTGACAAAAAAAAGGCTGTTAACCACACCACATATGATACTATCCACATGTATTTACTGCTTAACAAGGGCCAACCCACTGATGGCCACCTGCTGCCTGCACTGTAACTTGTGCAGCATGTTGCACATCAGATTTTGGAGTACAATGTCATATTAGGATTATTGGACTACAAGTATTTACTGTTAAACTAAAGCAATGAGATATTTCATCATTGTGGTCTGTAGGAAAGAAAAAGACACATGAGAAGGCTTTTGCATCCATTATAAACACATCCATTTGGTTTAGGGTGGGCAGGGATTTACCCCATGACACACTCACATGATTATCAGCAAACATGGCCATCTGTCAGCCATCTGTTGGCCATCAATGGCTGTTTTTGACAGGTAAATAACAGCTATTATCCATCCTGTACCTGTCCCATCTAAATATGTTCCTGATGGCTGACAGTTATGGGTTTTAAGCTGTCAACCAGTCACTGTCAACCCAGAAGACAGTTTCAGGTGGCAGCCCTATAGAACACTTGAGTAGCAGGTATTCAGCTCTCATCTTTATAGCTGAGTAGCTGGTATTCAGCTACTCACTGTGATACCTGAGTAGCAGAAATTCAATAACTTGCTTGGCACAGTAATTATGCTGGTGGGCACTGAATAATAAATAAATAAATAAAAAGAAAAGAAAAGAAAAGAAAAGAAAAGAAAAGAAAAGAAAAGAAAAGAAAAGAAAATGGAAATGGAAAAGACAGGATATTAGACATTATATTGCAAATCTTATTATCTCAGTTTATCAAACTACTATGCACAATTGAAAAGATATATTTACAAGAAAATACAGTAGTGTACCTACTGATGCTTTTGTCCATATTTAGATTCGCATTCTTTTCCTGGGTGCTGGCTATCTCTGCCAGAGCATTCCTTTAATCCACAATCACTACACACATTAATACATTTTCTCTTTCCACCACAGCCAGGACATTGTGGTTGGAAACACTTCCAACATTGCTTCTCTCTCCAGGGACATTTAATTTGATTATCAGACTCATCAATTTCTGCTGTAGCTCTTGCTCTTTTATGAAAATTTTTTGATCCTTCAGAAGCAAGATTTCTTAATTGAATGCTATTCTGTGATGTATTTGGAGCAGAATTGATGTGTTCTAGATGATTTGATAAATTCAAAGCACTTGTAGATTCCCACTGATCAATTACAGTAAAATTAATTTGTAGTATATCCAAGACTGGGGAAATAGCTAGGGAATCCATGCTAATTAGTTCATCATTGGATGGACCCATGATATGAGGCAGAGTTTGAGTTTGAGTTTGATGAACCACTGCATTTATTCTCTGGGGATTCTGTACTTGTTTATCAATGCCTTCTCTCTCAGAGTTTGTCTGTGCTTCTTTCATATGGTGATTTCCATTTGTTTTCCAGCAATTATAATATGAGCTGAGATGCTCTGGAAGCTATTTAAATAATATATTAGCCACAATTAAATATACAATGATTAAGGGATTCTTACTTTATAAAATATATCCTTTCTGCATTCCATACCTGAATGGCCTTTGGCCAATCAGGATCAGCATTATTACAATTGAAGTGTTTATTCTTTTCCATAAGTGTGTTGAATAGAATCTTCTCAGAAACAGTATGCACAGATATAACAGTGTTGTCCTAGGTACTGGCTAGAGAGTAGGAATAGCTCCTATAGTACCTGTATACCTAGAAAACAAAAGAATAAAATTGCAAGTGGCCTCACTTTGGTTCTGACAATCTGAGAATGAGACTGCTGAGAGAGTGACAAAGTATTGAGGAGAATGGAATGGAAAATAGTGCTACAGGAACTGGAGGATAAAGGCTGAGGGGTTGGCTGACCAATAGACTGATGGAAGGGATGACAAGTGCACAATGGGCATGACAGAGATGATAGAGACAGAGGAGGACTGCTAGAGAAATGCTAAAATAGCTGCCCAATTGCAACTAGAATAGCTCAACAACAAGAGCTCGGAAAAATAAGAAATGAAGACAAGGAGGGAGGTGGGAAGGGGGGCCTAGACAATGCAAAAAGACCGGAGTTGTTTGGAGCTGTCATTATTGAAAGCATTGCAATTTGGTGAGGAGGTTGACTTGCTGGATACTTGATCTCCAAAAACTTGAATATATTCGATAAAATTGAGGTGATTGGCTATGGTATGTAGGAGGACAATTGAGTACAGAGGAGGAGGAGAGGAGGGGATTCTGAACTAATCCACTACAAAGAAAAACTACAACCTTTAAGTATGTAAAAAGGTTCTAAAAAAAAGAAGTAAAGTAGAAGTAAGATATACAAAATTGAAGCAAAATGGAAACCCATGCAGCTGTAGACACCAGACTCACTCATGGGACTCGATTCATATGGCTAGAAGTACTCCTATGTCTAATAAATACTTATATTGTCTAAAACAATAAGAAAATACAAATCAAAATCAAAGAAATGGTATATTTTGCAATGATATCCATTGTTCTGAGTTCAAATAACATTTCTGAACAATTTTGAAGCTTCTTGATGCGTTCTGAACCTTCCCCATCAATCCCTGGTCAAAAATAGACATACTGAAGTTGATCTAGTGGCAGCAGGACTGAGTTTCCAAGCACAGAGCCTTGCAAGGCTTGTCAATGGCATGATGTGTACCTTGCTTTATTGCTAAGTACTAGTGAAGTTTATTTGATCTTTCACTGCTTGTGGAAGGTTGCATTCCAGCAAGAAATTGAAGATCTCTAGGAATGGAAGTACTTATCACTAAGCCGCCTCATCCAATTGAACTCCACTCAGATTCCAAGGAAAATCCTCATACAATCCCTGGACTCTGATCAGACTGAAAACTATTATAAGTGTAAAATGAAGTAAAATCCAAGCTTGTGACACTGACACAACAGTATACATGGAGTCCATTTACACTCCATGTACACTCCATATCAACTATTTTTTGGTGGTGCTCCCCTCAATTCATGTACACTTAGTGTACATAAAATCTACTTAATCTATGTACATTTTAAGTGGATTCTTCCTTTTTTGGAATGATCCATGTACACTCCTTGGGAGTCCACCCATGTAAAATCCATTTATAGTCCATCCTACTCTATATGGAATCCTTATATAGTCACATATTTAGTGTATAAAGCAATAATATTTTAATTAATTTGAATTCTTAATACTATTATTAAATCATTTGTTCTATGTTCTAAAATGGTAATATATCACATGATTTTATTTTGTGTATGGCTTTGCTATTTGCTCCTGTCTTCACCACCACCATCCCTCCTATTCAGCACCATCACTGCCCTTCTTCATTACCACCATGCCCCATGCCCCATGCCCATCATCATCATACTTGATAACAACATCAACCACTCTCCCATGACATCAACATCACCCACAATAGCATCAATGCCAACTGCCATGTCAGCATGGGCCCTCCTGCTGCCACCTCACATAAGCTCCCTCCCTCTTTGCTGTCCCAGTGCTTATTCACCCTTGTACAATGTCAGCAAAGTGCCCATCCACTCTATGGCCTCATTCAACATTAACAAGCACCCACCCACCCCATGGCCTCATTCAATGTTCATAAGCACCCACCCACCACATGGCCTTGTTTAACATTAGTAAGTGCCCACCCACCACATAGCCTTGTTCAATGTTAGTGAATGCCCACCCACCTCACTGCCTCATTCAACATTAATGAGCATCCACCCACCCCATGGCTGCATTCAATGTTAACAAGCACCCACCCACCACATAGCCTTGTTCAACATTAGTGAGTGCCCACCCACCACACGGCCTTGTTCAACATTAGTAAGTGCCCACCCACCTCACCACCTCATTCAACATTAACAAGCACCCACCTACCACCTCATTCAACATTACTCCACCACTTTGTTCAGCATCAGTGAGTGCCCATCTACCCCACCTCATTCAGCATCAGGGACTGCTCATCCACCCTGCCACTTTGATTTTAGCATCAGCAAAGACATCTCCACCCCACCATCTTGTTTTCAACATCAATGAAGATCCACCCACCCCAACATCTCTTTTTCAACATCAGCAAAGACACAGCCACCCCACCATCTTGTTTTCAACATCAACAAACACTGGCCACCCCCACCACCTCAATTTCAATATCAACAAAGATCCACTCACCCCACCAGCACATTTTCAATGTCAGCAAAGACACAGCCACCCTGTCACTTCATTTTCAACATTAACAAACACCTGGCCACCCCCACCACCTCAATTTCAATATCAACAAAGATCTGCTCACCCCACCAACCTGTTTTCAATGTCAATGATGACCCACCCACCCCAGCACTTTGTTTTAACATCAATGACAACCCACCCACCCCCAGCACCTCATTTTCAACCTTAATGATGACCTGCCCATCCCAAGCTTCTTGTTTTCAGCATCAGTGATGACCCACCTACTCCCAGCACTTTGTTTCCAACCTCAATGATGACCCACCCATCCCCAGCCCTTCATTTTCAACTTCAATGATGACCCACCCACCCCAGCACTTCATTTTCAACATCAACAATGACCTGCCTACCCCAGCACCTCACTTCAATGTCAACAATGACCCACCCACCCCAGCACTTCACTTCAATGTCAACAATGACCCATCCACCATCAGCACCTTGTTTTCAATGTCAATAATAACGCACTCACCCCCAGCACCTTGTTTTTGACCTCAACAATGACCTGCCCACCCCAGCACCTTGTTTTCAGCATCAGCAATGACCTGCTCACCAGCAGCACTTCATTTTCAATGTTGACAATGACCCACCCACCTCAGCACTTCATTTTTAATATCAACAATCACCCACCCACCCCAGCACTTCATTTCAATGTCAACAAAGACCCACCCACCACCAGCCCTTTGTTTTCAACATCAATGATGACTTGCCCACCACCAGCACCTTGTTTTCAATGTTGATGATGACCCACCCACCCCTCAGTCCTGTTAACATAACCTTAATTATAGTATATAAATAGCTTCAATTTGATTGGTTGTTGAGTACTTTACATCAATAATATTCATTTATAGTTGAGTAATGACATGTGAGATTAAGAGAAGTGTTAATTTCAGAGAAATGTTGATAGGCATGTGTAAAAAGTTGGATAGCATGCACTAGTGTCTTTATAATTCATAGTTTGAAATTTCTTTCTTCCTTAAGGCCCCAACCTTTGTTACAATCTTCACCCCCAAGACTTCAAACTTTACTTTCATAGTTTTACTTTGTTTCTTTCATTACTCAATATGACAACCACCAGAGCTCAAGAGAATCTCAACAATGCTGCTACCATTCCCGATTCCAATACTGCCCCAGAACTTGTAATTCCCTCTAAGAAAACTAAAAAAAACCAAGTATATTCTGTTTAATTATATTAAATCCTCAATATTAATATAAAAACTTAGAAAAACATCTGTTCAACATCTTAATGAAGATTTAGTGGCTGAAGCTGCTGGTCCACCTTTAAAGTTTACTCAGTATTTAATTTCTATATTTTAAATTTAATTTCTCATTTTTATATTATATTTAGTACTAAGCATATCTTAGAAGATAGTGGAATTTCTGTAGCTCCCCCTCAAAGAGATCAATCAGCTACAGCCACTATTCCTCCACCACCTGCTCACCAGATCTCTGGTCATATTTGTCAATCTGATATTGCTCAGAGACCTGCTAAATTAGCTGAAATTGTTCCTGCTTCTATTATTAATGCTGAAGATGCTACATCTCCTGTAAAATCCCCTTCTGAGTTACCACCTCCTGAAAACACTATTGGTCACTCTGAGTCTGATTCTGGCTGTAATTCTACATCTCCTGAAGAAACTCCTTCTGAGTCACTACCTCCTAAAATCACTGCAAATTACTCTGCTTTTGGTTCTGACTCAGGTTCTGAATTTGATGATGATGCTGGCTCTATTTA
>JASFCX010000362.1:0-13012 GCA_036937015.1 Crucibulum parvulum | reverse complement strand
CACCTCAGCACAAGGATCATACAAGCGCCTGAAGTTCATAATCGTCAACGAAGAACAACCTATAAAATATCTCGGGAATTTGCTTAGTTTAATTCCAACTTGCAAGCAACGGTCCGGAGAGTGCAGAAGAGCGTCCATCAGCGCCCATCTAAAGCAATTGTAAAATAACAAAACCGTTTAAGTGTGTTTCTTGCAGCCGATATCTGCGCGCTGAGGACCAAGCAGGTCGCCATGTGTTTAAGCTATGCCCTGGCTTCAGATCAGTGAGTTAAACGCGTACCATACTGTCTGATATTGCTCTGATAATGATCTAATCTCTATCCTCCAGCGTCACTTATTACCATCAATGTTACTGAGTCACTGTACTGCTAAATTACTGACGTTGCCTGAAGTGCAAAGTTCGACGACCAGCATATTGGTCACTTTCCGTTATACGAATCGTTTATCAATGATTTGTTGTTTGGATTCCTCGTAACCGAGCGCGATGTAGGTGCTTAGCGCTCACCGCGGCCGGCTCCTCAAGAGTGTGCATAAGAGAGCGCTCATCATTCTATTCATCAGACATGCTGTGACTGCCGGCAGATATCCCTGATACAGGTTCAGGGGTCTATGTTAGATATTCCTTCTGTAACATCGCTTCAAAACATAACTCCACGAGCGGAAAATCCTGGCATGTCAAAAGGATTTATTCGACTAAAGAAGTCGCGCCGGCGCCCACTCCTGGGGCTTATAAAATGATCGGTCGAAGAATAAATCCACTACCTATTTTTCTACTCGGGCTTTCAGGTCTCGTAGAGTGGTATAGCATACATTAACGATGGAAAGCAGCACGACTCTTACGAACCCCAAAGTCACAAACTTCTCAACATTTGCCAGTAATGACACTCTTCGGCCAGAAGAAAGTACAGAAAAAAACGATGATGCACCAGTACCAAGGGACTTCAGGTTTTGGGGTGTTTTTGTGGCACTTGCTGTATCCTCCTTTACATCTGCACTTGATTTAGTACGCTCGCTTATCTCTCTGCTTCGACAATTCCTAAGGACATATTCCTAATAGACAGCTGTATCTACTGCACTTCCCGTCATTGTTAATGACCTTAAGGGTTCAGAGTTTGTTTGGGTTGCCTCCGCCTATGCGTTGTGCTCTACTGCCTTTCTTCCTATGAGTGGTGGCCTAGCACAGGTATGTCCCATTAGCCCATTTCATGCACTTATCTATCTAATTGGCCATCTTAGGTGTTTGGCCGCCGTAGTGTCATGCTTGTTTCTCTTTTCTTATTCGGACTTGGGAGCATCCTCTGTGGAGCAGCTCCGAGTCTGAACTTTCTTATAGCTGGGAGAGGTGAGTAAATCATAAATCATTCCTTGTACGCGGCTAATTTGAGAACCAGTTGTACAAGGTCTAGGAGGAGGAGGAATCACTGCGCTAACGCAGATAATCGTTTCTGACCTTGTTTCCTTGCAAGAACGAGGGACATTTAATGGTCTCGTCGTTTTGGCATGGGCTATTGCTTCCTTTATAGGGCCTGTTATTGGAGGTGCTCTGGCTGAAGGAGGAGCATGGCGGTGGCTTTTCTGTGCGTATTGCTTGACCCTTGACGTTTTCCTAAGCTTGATATATTCATAATAGACCTGAATATTTTCACATCCGCGACATCTGCGATCCTTGTCCTTTTGCTTCTCCGTCTAAAAACTCCAGAGGGTACCATTACAGAAAAGCTTGGTCGAATGGACTGGATGTTCGTCATTTTTTTTTTTCACTCTGTATTGGAATATTATTAAAAGCCATTTTTGGTAGAGGAAATTTCCTTGTAATCGCTGCATCAAGCTCATGTATCATTGCTTTGACTTGGGGAGGCGTCCAGTATTCGTGGTCTTCGCCTAAAGTTCTGGGACCATTGATTCTTGGTATCATTGGATTAGGAATATTCCTTTTCTACGAGGCCAACTATGCAACCTATCCGATCGTGAGTCCGGTAACTTCATATGCCCAGAGGTAAGCTGAAATATATCTTCCATTCAGGTTCCATTCAAATTGTTGTCCAACGTAACCGGATTAAGCGGGTAAGTACATACCATGTAATATCAGAACCATTTCTTACTCTCGTTTAGGTACCTTCAAACATTTATCAGCGCCATTGTCCTCATCGGCGCCGTTTGTTCGTTTTCCGTATTTTCTTTCGTTCACTCGCTGAATACATTTATTAGATTACATCCCCGTTTACTTCCAAGCATGTCTAGGAAGATCTCCAATTCAATCAGGAGTTGATATTTTTGCTCTTGGCTTTATTTTAGCACCGATGAACGTTGTTACTGGATTAACGGTCACTTTATCAAAGAGATATAGACCCCAGCTTTGGCTAGGGTGGGCCGTAATTATGATCAGCGCAGGCCTTCTCAGCACACTTCATGCCACTACAAGCAGATCTGCTGCATTAGGCTTTGAGGCTTTAATGGGCATTGGATTGGGAATGATTATAAGTGGGACTTACTTTCCAGTTTTGGCACCATTACCAGTGTCAGAGAATGCACACGCACTTGCTTTCTTCATTTTTGTGCGAAATTTTGGACAGGTATGTCACAACACTTCTTTTCGTTTAATTCACGATATGTATCTATCATTCGCAGGTCTGGGGCGTAACGATTGGCTCTACAATCCTTCAGAATTACTTGACACGGAACCTCCCTGCAACATTCATTGGTGCATTTCCTCAAGGCTCAGCCGTGGCTTATTCGGTGATCCCTCTACTGGATAAATTGCCTAATGAATTAGCAGCAGAAACACGTGAAGCATTTGCTGCCGGACTGTCACTTTTCTGGAAGGTCATAATTGGTGTCGGCGGAACAGGTCTGTTAACGAGTCTGTTGATGAGGCACATTCCGCTGCACGCTGCGACCGATGAGAAATGGGGTGTTGCGCAATCGGAAAACAAGCCAAATGCAGCTGATGAAAAAGTATAGACTATATGAGCCATTGTATCTCCCCAGACGTATTATATCGATAATAATAGCTAATTATCAATATTGGTAGTTGCACAGCCAACACATCCTGATTTTATAAATAGCCCACTCATACCCGTTCCGGGCCGTAAGGACTCTGATAAACAAAGTCTGATAATAGACTCCACCTTCCTTTTGTGGGTACTGTCATACTGAGTGATAGATCGCAGCATGGCGACGCGTGGGCATTTTTTACTTCCATGTAAGTGAAGTCTATAAGTGTCCGTGCTCCCATCAATGGTCTATTGTCCTCTCCCCACAATTCAACTCATCAAGCCCCTAGCGAACTTCAGGAATTGAACACTTGGCAGTCTGTATGTTTGATCCTTCAAAAGCTGAATATCGACGTGCGGGGATATCAACGAGGAGGCACCTGCTAATATTAGTGGGTGCAGCCACAATCATTTGTTATACACTCATATCGTTCAACTCTCGAGATTTCATCGCTCACGTATATCGACCAAAAGGTGCAGATGCATCAGGGCTTCATTTCACTGTCCCGCAGCATGAATACCCCTGGGATGAGGTACGTTATTTGAGAATAATCTATCATTATCTAGTGGCATAGTGACATTCTCAACCGTGACCCACAGCATATACCTAGCACATCCTTCCAATGGAAACCTTGTTATACTGGGAAACAGTGCTCGAGATTGATTGTATGTTGCTGTCTCGTTCCTTTAGTACCTTCTACAACACGACATATTGTCTAAATAGGTACCTCTAAACTATTCAGATCCCTATGGCGAAAAGGCGACGATTGCTGTGATCAGGAAACCTGCTCTCTTCCCTGTCGACTCGAAAGAGTATAAAGGGCCTGTACTTCTCAATCCCGGTGGTCCCGGTGGAAGCGGAGTGAGCTTCCTCGTTGGATCTGGTGACATGATAGGGACTATTCTTGGTCCTCAGTTTGACATCATCAGTTTTGATCCACGAGGTACGTTCATATTTCGACGCTATCAAGTTGGAGTTCTATAAACAGCGATGTCCAATTAGGTGTTGGGCGTTCAACTCCAAAAGCCTCATTTTTCAAATCAGATGCAGAACGTGCCTTGTGGGGCGGGGATATAGCTTCCGAGCTGGTGAATAATTCTATGGAGGGTGTATCTCGTACTTGGGCTCGTGCACAGATAATGGGAAAGCTTGCAGAAGAAAGCGACACAGGTTATCTTCGACACATAAACACTGATCAAACAGCTCGCGATATGTTGACCATTGTCGAAGCATTCGGACAAAAGAAGATCCAGTATTGGGGATTCTCGTGCGAGGTACCCGAACTCCGGTTGATTGTATCTGATGATAGTTTTCTTTAGTTATGGAACTGTCCTTGGAGCAACATTTGCTGCCATGTTTCCTGTACGTGAATGGCGCACAGACACAAAGCTATCTAATCCTCATTATGTTGCATAAAGGACAAAGTGCATCGTCTCATTATCGATGGTGTTGCGGATTCTGAAGATTACTACAACAGTAAATTCTTAAATTCTCTGCTTCACAGTGTCTCTGAAATTACCCATAAACAATAGCTTTGTGGTCGAAGAATCTCCTTGACACAGACAAGGCTCTTCAAACTTTTTTCACTGGGTGTGTATCGGCCGGGCCAGAAAGTTGTGCCTTCTATGCACCTAAAGCAAGCGACATAGCCAAGAATCTTACAACGATTCTCGACTCTCTCAGGAAGCAACCAATCCCAGTGCGCACAGAGAGTGCTTACGGCTTGTTGGACTATGCTCGATTGAAAAATACAATCTTTGTTGGACTATACTCGCCATATAGAACTTTTCAGCCACTTGCCAAGGGTTTGTCTGATCTTGTCGCGGGGGATCCAAGGACAGTCTTTAAATTGGCGGAGCCAATGCTACCTCTATTTGAATGCTCATGTGACTCACCAAAGAACTTGGGGGAGCTCATCAGCGATGCTATTACAACGATTAGGTGTAATGACGGAGACGATGTTCCCGGCGACTTGGAGTCGGCACAAAAGTTCTTTGATAATTTTATTAAGGAATCGCAATGGGCTGAAGTATGGGCTGATGGTAGGATTGGTTGTTCGTGAGTGTATTTCTGTCTACCCGACGAGTGACAGTCGCCGAGTCTAACATCTAGCGGATGGCCCAAATTTCCCAAAAACCACTTCCAAGGTATGCCTTTCCACGCATAGCTTCTTGCACAGTAATTCTGATACACTACTCGTTTCACAGGACCTTTCATTGCGAATACAAGCCATCCAATCCTTCTCATAGGTAATACTGCAGGTAGGTTAACTTGATTAAATAGGAGATCATCCTCGCGGATCTGATCTGATCACGGTTATTTCTAGACCCAGTAACACCTCTCTGGGCGTAAGTACTCTTCATAACAGATTATTTGCAAACCTTATAGTTAAATGATGCGTAGCGCGCAAAAAATGTCCCGTGGGTTCAATAACTCTGTTGTTTTAACACAAGACTCTCCAGGTGTACGTCATCTATTCTTAACTGGGTAGTGCGATATCAGTGAGTCGCCTAAGATACTGATACATATAATCTGCCTTCCCTAGCATTGCTCGCTCGCAGCACCATCCCTTTGCACACAGCAGCATGTGCGAGACTACTTCCTAAACGGTGTTCTTCCGAAACCTGGAACTATATGCTCTGTTTCTACAACCCCCTTCCCAAGAAAAACCCTAGATGGGGAAGAACAATTTCCCCTCGGGCAAGCAATAACCGAAGAGGAACGTTCCATGTTTCATGCGATTCATGCATTGAGCAAGACATATCCCATTACAATTCCATTCTAGGATTGCCTTCAAACTTCTGCCATAGTCTGAATTTTCATTTAAATACTTTGTAAAGTGTAAGCATATACGTTCCCGTAAACGATCAATAACAACGAAATCTTTGGTATACATGTAAATTTGAAGGGACCAATATTGAGTTGTTTTACACCCGTTCTGAATTGTTTCAAATCCCAACAGATATTCATCTTACATCCGACTAATCCCTACTGTACAATGTTTCCTCTAGAATGAGCCAGTTCACCATATGATAACTCAACACACTAGGAATCATTTTAAGGAAGGGAAAATTCCACTAAGCCTAGCTCCCCAATGTCCCAGACCTTCGTGAATTTCAAGCCAGCTGCTTCTCCAAGCCGAATGAACCCTCCACCCGTACGTTCCTCGATATTCAGCATAGTCATCATATCAATATCGAGATTATACTGCCGGATTCGTCCAGCTCCGTAGTTCGGTAAAAGTGGTTCTAGAGCCTGTTCGAATTCAGACTAATCATTAGGAACCCGGTTGGCATGCTGTAGAATACATTCCTCTGTCGAAGGGTAAGTTATATTCGTCCAATAAAGGAGACCAATACTGACGAATTAACATGCGGCTGTGCGGTCCCATTGCACTTTTCACTTGACTGAGAATCTTGATACAGTCAGCATCAGGCCAATCATGGCTGTAATGAATTCAGTCCTGTAGACCACTGAAAATACAACATTGCAAATACCGACATGATGTTCTTCAACTACAGAGGATGAGTGTGTATTAACATCTACTATCACATAGTGAATATTAACGCTTACATAGTAGATAGTACAATACTTCACTGGCGGTTGATTGAAGAAATCAATACGCTCAAGACGAATTCGATTCTCCTGAATTGCCTGTGGACATTCCTTTGGCCATATTTATTTTTAACCTGTTGAATGAGTTCAGGTAGATCTCGTAAAACAAGTTTCAGCGAGGGATACGCTTTTGCGAGCTGTATCGTAATGTTTCCAATTCCTCCACCAACGTCGCATATACTCGCGCCATCACCTAATTTGCCCCAAGGAAACTCTGGCCCACAAGCTATAATTAGTGCGTAGTTCTAAAAATAGTACTCTGAAAGGATACATGCCACGAATAACAGCGCTAGCCTCCGAAGCAGTTCCCCATCCCATCATCCCTAATCCAAAACGAGCACCAAGCCTTGCACCGTCTGGAATATCCTAATGGTAATTAATACAAAATTTTTGCAAGTCTTAGTGGATTGAACGTACATTTTCATAATACATAAATAACGGGTCGGGGTACTTGGGATATTTATTGAAGGCAGAGTGATGGGCGGCATACGAGTGTCCCCATTCTGGATCGGCGAGGGTCTCTGAGAGAAGGGCGGAAGATTTCATTCCTTCGTCTGTACTGTAATAGCGATAACATCAGATCTCAGAAAATCAACAATCATTTATGAATACAAACAAATGAAATGCGAGGCTTGATAATGGATTACTTGAGAGGCGCTGTATGATGAGTCGATTATTCGCGAATACGTTTTTCGATACTGGAGATTTTAAAGTGATTTGTGAGGAGTAGAGATAGATCACGAACCTTCACGGAAATAATGCTTGCTGCTCAAACAGCGTAAAATCCTTCCAATTTTCCGATCCTCAACCCCAGCCTTCTTGCCAAGCTCAGAAATATGCATCCCCTCGCGCTTTTCTTTCAGAACATCGGAGATTTTAAATCTCACAGCAACATTCAAGCAGTAGGATTCAAATACCTATAGAATACATGGATCAGACACAATTAGTCACATTCAATATACTACTCACCCCCATCAACCTCTGCACAGAATTAAACAAATGCCAGCCAAGTGAATAACGATTTATTTCCTGTTTAAGAGAGTGTGCACGTACATTAACTGTTGTATGGCTAGGGCGAGCCACTGTAGCTGAAAGCTGAGCGCATGCGCCTTCGATCGTCTGGATAGCATTTCGAAGTTCTTTACCGAGAATCTCATTGTCAAATGGATGGGGTTCGATGTCGTCTACAGATGGAATGTATGGCTTCGATGATTTCTCGTAGTAAGATTCGACTATCTTCGTTGCATTGGAAATGAGAGTCACTAGAGCAGATATTTGTCCATGAACAAGAACCATGGTTCGAATAGATTTTTACAGAAGATGGTGATTGAGATAACTAAGAGATGGGACGATACCTGGCTTAAGTATGATTTCTTAGCTGTTATCAGGATGATAGCCGCAGAAACTTTTTGGAACAGTTTGCTTCCGTCAAAAGGATCCATGTTGATTCCATCATATTTTTTATTAACCGAATCTTACATAAGATGTACCACGGCCGCACGCTCGAATCATAGATATGAGCAGTTGGAGTACAGCCGATTGAACGAGAGGGTGGGTGGAGCATAAATCGTGAAAAGCAAAGATCATCGGCCCTTAAATGACTTTTGGTCACAAGTGATATTGGGTCTGGATTCCGGAATAATATTACGTGTTTTCCTCCATTTCTCTTCTTATTCATTCCAACTGAGCCCACGACTTCATGCAAGTGAGATTCTATCTGCGTAGAGATTATGAAAATGTATTGTGTTGCAAAAAGTTAAAAGAGGAGTCTCTGTTACCTGATCTATTACGGTCAAGGTCAAGGATTGAGGACCTTAACGGCGCAGGCCCAGCGAGATGGGAGTCAGGAGCAAGGTATGCGCGTTAATTCGACGAGGTGTTACAGTATAAACTACAAGTATATATAAGAAAAGATAATATGACGAAGGTGGCAGAAAAGAAGATTGTAAATAGTAAACATATTCTATAAGTATGATGAAGGTGGCACAAAGCTTCGGCTGAAGTGGATGGTAGTGACTTGACCGTCAAATGATCGCGGTGGTTATGTCGTAATACCAATGTATCCTTAGTACCATGATAGTATTAGTGATTGGGTGATAGATATTCCAAGTGTAGATATATACTGTAACTTATTGGAATAAGTAAATCTCAGTTGGCATAGAACGGACTATATATATTTATTTAGTAGTAAGTACCTATTGGAATAAGTAAAGCTACGATAACAATGTCAGTAAAGTATCAACACAATATAAAAAAGTAGTACAGACCTCAGTCAGCGTGGAACGGACTGAGATCCTCGAGACTAAACTACGAGACTATAAGTAAATAGCTACTCAATAGAATGACAAACTGAAAGCTAAAGACTAAAAGATGATGGCATAAGATGGGGCCATAAATATGTACAGTATAACTCAGCCAGTGCACAAAGATCAAAGTCAATCATGAGTTCAAATATAGACGCGACGTAACGCGTAACGTGGTTTGTATTCCAACACAACTACCCTTCATTTAGAAACAAAATGATAAAGCTGTATGAGAGTGCCAAGAAGGGATCTATTGTAAGAAGCATGGACGTGATGCTTTCGGGTCGGGGTCAATTTTACAATGTATGCTTCTTAAACGATCAAAATTAAGGCCATTTGGTGAAAGAGATTTGAATTTATAATAATTCGACGGAATAAACAGAACAACATTGTTGATAGACGTGCGACTATGTTCTTTAGAGCGGAGGCTCGAGCTTTGCAGGAAACCTCTATGCTGATACCCATCGAGGTAATGTAATATAGCGCTTGAAAGGAATGGGCTTTTCAGGAGCTTCGAAAGAGATAGATGAGATTATCCGAGCTCACCGCATGCGTATGTTTCAACACAAATCTACCTGGATTGAACTGGAAATTGGTTGGAATACATCATAGAAACAAAGATACCATGCAAACTGAAATTCCAACATTACAAGAGTGGCCTGTAATGGCAGCCTCATACGATGGCAAGCCAATCGAAAATATAGTCATAAATTGAGCGACGCCAAGTTTGGCGATCGAATGATCTGGTCAGCTGACCGCATCTAGAACTTAGTGAATCGCGATTCTTCTTACATACTATACCCACGAGTTACACTAACATTTATGCAAATCTACACAGCGAAGATAAAATATTTGTTTTCCGTTATCTAATAAATAGGAGTCGTTATGAAGAAAATTTGTTAACGTTTAGACAGCTTACCCCTTTATTCAAACGTGCCCTAGAAAGTGATGGTTTTGTCATGTCGAGAGCAGCGTCTTTGGCGAACGATTCTGGGCAAGAGAGTGAATGCTTATATTCTTGGCAGTTTCCCTATAACATATGCACAGGGAGATAAGTAGCAGACGGGAAAGGAAACGAGGCGAATGACGAGAGATACCGAATGGATTAGTATGAGCCTTCTGGAACGCAGAGCACCATAGTGTATAGTAGCATTTTCGGGGCACCATTCTCCAGGTGGCAGTAGTTAATAGCAGCTTCGCGGGAAGACGAATAGGAAATTTCAAGTTTAGATCTGTTGGATTAGCCATATTTGCAACTCATGATGTCTTCTCAAATTTGCGTATGCAGCGATCGTCCGACATATTCGGCGTTCGCAGCCAATGGGCTCGGAAGAGACGAACAGCCAAGATATCTCAGAGAATTTTATTCGACCCGTTGTCGGCTTACTCTGGGGGTGGCCCTAAGTATTGAACTGGCTGGATTTACTTATCTACCGGGATGTTGACTAATCAAACGGACAGGGACAAGTCGCTAACCGACGATGAAATCTCTCGAAGCTCCGCAATCGCATACACACACGTGTCTGCCAGGGGAAGTCTGTTAGGCTTGTGTTAGGCTTTCAGCATCTTCCGAAAGGCACCTTCCTTCAACCTTGATTCCCTCACTATTATTTTCCTGTCGCCCCAATCCCGCATCCTTCATTCCTCAAACATTATTCACGTATAAGAGCTTGAACAAGAGAACGGCGATGGCTATCTGATGAGCTCACCACCTTCACCTCCATCCGATCCTATGCTCGCACTCGCAGCTACCAATCTGTGCGTTGCGTCACTTTCAGGGCTTGTTAATAGCGCTGAAGACGTCGGGTTCATATACATAGGAAGGCCGCAAAATATTTTCAACTTGCAGCTTTTATAGTGTTGCTATATGACCATAGTGCGTACATTCAGCTCCTTTCAAACTCAGGCAGAAGCTAACACTTTATTAGTCTTGACCTTCCCCGAGGAGGTAATTTTATTCGAATTTCTCTTTCTGAGAGATGCCATATGATGCTTTTCGTTTGCCAGGTCCAGCGGATTTGGAGTCAGAAGCTTTCGGTGGCATCAGTCCTATTTCTCATAAACCGATATATAACGCCCCTTCAGTTTGTAATTATCATCGATGGTGCGTTTCTTCCTTTTTTTCATATCACGACGTACTAACCAATCACCCTCAACTAGCTTTTCACGACCCCATATGGACTGAGACGGCAAGTTCTATTAATACCACTCCTCTAAAATAGATCTCTGACGATGATTTTCTGACAGTCGTAAGAATTCCCTGTTAGCATCAGGCTTCCCCTGATTGACAGTTTGTGAAATTTAAAGTTGTCAGCGGTTCGTTGCTTTTGAGGGTGCTTCTACGGTTGCATTAGTGGCTAGTAAGCTCATTCGACGTTATCGTGTCTCTTGATCATTCAACTCAAACGACTCCCATCTAGTCTGTGAATGTATGTTCAACTTGATTCATGTTCTAAGAAGCCAATCTCATGCATCAAGACTAGTGATCATGATCATGCGCGTTTATGCGCTTTATGGGAGGAGCCGGACAATCCTCATCTTTTTAATGACGCTATGGATACTTCAAGTTGCACTGTCGTCTGTTGGGATAGACACTGGATTTCGTGAGAGATTATCCATCAATTCATCGACGAATTGTTAATCATACATCTCTTCAAGCCGTGCCCCTGCCCGATGGATTCATAGGCTGTATATTTACTGGATCGCATCCCCTATTCCGTAAGCTCTCTAATATATACGATCCATAGCGCATCTAATATATGCAGCTGCTATCTGGGTTACCCCTCTTATTTCAGATTGCGCTATTTTTTTCCTCACCCTTTGGCGTACTAGAACATACCTTCGACACTCTAGGGCTGCCCCGTAAGCCAGTCCCGAACGCTCATATGTCCTGTTACTCATTGTTATCGTAGCACTACTCACGTTTTCATTAGAGATGGGCTCCTATATTTCCTTGTTATCTTCATGGCCAACCTACTAAATACACTCCTTTTCTTTGTAAGTTTCCCTCTGCGCCCCACGACGCCCCCGGCCCTGACGCGCCCTATTCCAGCTCGGAGCTGACGATATCCGTGCTATTGGAGCTTCCTTCAGCCAGCTAATCACCGCTACCATGATCTCTCGACTTGTTCTCAACCTTCGCTCCGTCTCATCCTTCGAGCGTGAAGAATATACTGAATCATCGACAGTTGACCATGATATTCGTATGCCGGCATTCGTGTCTAGGACTATAGGCAACTTGGGGCAGGATATAGATACCTTCAGGGATGAACCGTCCCGGGGGGCGACAGATATCCCCCTCAAGAATAGCCATTATAGATCAAGGCTTACTCCCGGAGAGTAATGTGGTGAGCGAGAGTATTCGTTGCACTATTAGATTCATTCACTTCGTACCCATGTATCATCATAACATTCATCATAGATAGCGTCTTCATTCTTTACATGCTATTCTTATGCCTTTCATTTATTCAATAGGCAGCTCAGAACGGAATGGGCAGGCTGTACGACTTGCTAAGCGCATGTGCGGCCTCGAGCAAGCCACGGTCAGCCTCGGTCATTCCATCCCATAACGGCTCCTCGCCATCACTATCAAGCTTTTTCTCTGGGAAAGGGGAAGCCTCAACTGAGCAAATAGTCCCTGCCTTCGGTAAAGCACCAGTTTGGAAGTAATCACGGATGTGTTGTTGCGTGCAGAGCGAAGGTGCTGACAAAGAGCAATGCTGCCCAGACAATGGTATAATCAGCTTAAGGAATGAAGGAACATGGAACAACGTCGAGTACTTACACCTGGAGAGTCTTGCGTCAAGACAACGGATCCGTTGAAACCGCGGGACATCTTCTTTGCACTAGAATGGTGAACCATGAGTCTTCACTATAGACAAAGTCTGGAATCGAACAATACTCACGCCCACAAGGGTGTCACTGGGTCTAGAAGTTAATCCAAAGCGAAATGCGCTAAGTATTTCGTACTTCGGCTGCAAGTTACAAAGAATTCACTTACCAGCCGTATTGCCTATCAAGAGGATTGGATGGCTTGTATTAGCAATGAAAGGACCTGGATATAGGCGAGTCCGTCAATGAAGTCGAGCTAATTGCTTGAG
>JASFCX010000361.1:0-13020 GCA_036937015.1 Crucibulum parvulum | reverse complement strand
GTGCACGACAGGACTGTAATGTTTTGCACCTCATCAGCTTCTGGTTCGTCGATAGTAATAAAGCGACGAAGGAAAGGTGCCGCGTATATGGCACAGCTCAGAGAAGTTTTCGGTAAGAGAATCTGTTTCATTTTCTGAAACTGTAGACGCTCGGATTGATCTTCCAATATTACACGAATCTACAGTAAAACAGATGAGTCTATATAGCGAGAACATTATGGTATACACTCACTTCCTCCCGTGATTTGTTCCTGAGTTCTTCGGGCCATTTTACTAGCAGACTTTTCTCTCCTGTACGTAATGAGATCGACTCAGCGGTGCCGTTCGAACATTGAAAGAAGCTGGAAACTAACCCAATACGTCATAGACTTGTCTGCGGGACCCCGGACGGATACTGTAAATTTTATTTTCGAAAAGAGGACACTACAGTAGATACCTCAGGAATGGATCAGAGAGCACTATATGTAGAATAAATTAGAGAACTAAATAATACAATTTTCGTGAATGGGTCCAACCCACCCTCATAAGCCTTTTGGACATTCAGAAACGTCTTCAGAGCAATTTCTGAACGTTCCGGATCTTGTTGTTTGTCCGGATGGAATAACAAGGATAGGGAGCGATAGCGTTCGTGTATTTCCTCTTGCGATGCAGCTTTGGGGAGGTTTAGCACAGAGCTAAGGTTGTAAGGTACGAAGACGGTCAGATAGTTCTGCGTTCAAATGGCCCGGCAGTAAAGAGACTGACTAGAGGAAGTCTTTTCCACGCTCATTCTGCCTATCCCTTTCAGAATCTGACATTTCTGAACAAACCACGACACGCGAGCGACCGTCCAAAGAAGTACTCGATCTAGGTTGATGTCGTCAAGTTCAAGAATGTGGGCAAGCGCCGCGTGGCGAGCAGCTCTAAGTGTGACAGTTACAGACTCCACGTGAAGTGTGACTTTACGTACAATTTGCATCACCGCTCTCACCAAATCTTTGTCCATAACGCGTTACAAGTAGATCTAGACTCCGGAGAGAATAAATTGATGAATTATATTAGATCTTGTGGTTTGACTATATACACTACTTAGATTGTACTAAATTCCATATTTTTAGGGATCCGGTTCCGATGCTACAGGAGCCCCAATATGAGTTTACAGCAATAAATTGACGAATAATAGTACCCACTTCGCATTAGAAACCTCGTTCAAGGGTAGCCAAATGGGTGTGACATCTTGAGCTTCGACAGCCTTGCTTTTCCTACCAGGCACTTTCTTAGATTTAAGAGGCGTTATTTTTTTTGTTGTGTTAGAGATAGGTTTTACTTCTAACTGTGGTGGCTTTTCCCCGCCTTCGAGAATCAGCTTTTGGACGCGATATGTTTTCTTGATATGCGAAAATATATGAATGATGTCCCCAATTGGTGAAATTTGAACCATCCTAACACCTTCCTCGGCGTTGAGCGTTGGATTCGAAATATTCGAGACGTCATATGGAATATAGTCCAGTGAAGGAAATACGGAAGGAGAACAAATGTTTTCCAATGTAGGAAACTCGTATAAACCTGCTAGAAGACCTACGAGATATTCAGAAACAGTATATTTGAGAGAAGTGTGATGATTACCAGTCTCAGGCCTTTTAACCAATAAAAATTGCTGGTCATTGAGTTTGATTTTAGAGCGCCACTGAATAATGGTGACAATATCGAGCTCTTCCCGAGCTTTCTTCTTTTCCACTTTCATAGGATAAGACGTGACGTCTCTCCCATCATGTGTAGGCTCACAAATCTGGCAGACATCTTCGATGTCAGGAATACTTGCTTCTTTGTCAGTCGCAACCATTTTTTGATAGGCACTACATTGGCTCTGCAGAGGGCATGATCCACAAATAGGATCCCGAACTTTACACACAGTACTACCAAGCTCAATAAGTGCTTGATTGATATCTCCAGCATGCTGAGGTGAGTCGTCGCCGTTTGGTACATCGGATTCTTTGAGAAGAGGGTGATTGGGAACTTGTTTAAATACTAGTCTAAAGGCGTTGTTTACCTTCGATTTGTACGATCTTGGCTGCTGCTGCCCACAATATATCCAATGTGGTTTTGGATTTTGGCGGAGCATGAAGAGCAAGAAAACGACTCAGTAGACGATTGACATTGCCATCTAGCTATACATGGTAAAAGTTTCATGTCAGTCAATTTTTTATACTTAGATAAAAATGACCTACGACTGGTACTCGTTCTCCATAGGCTATTGAACAAATGGCACCAGCACTATATCGGCCGATCCCTGGTATATTCTCTTCCATTTCTTTCGCGTTGTCCGGTAATTTACCATTGTAGTATTGTACGGCCTTCTGCGCCCCAGAGAGCAGCCTACTGGCACGACTGTAATACCCAAGTCCTTTCCACAGGGAATTTACCTGATCGATTGTCGAAGACGCCTGGAAAAATATAAACAGCTGCCGGAGAAACCATACAAAGTCACTCACGAGATCACGTATAGTGGGAAATCTATGTAAGGGATCCGTTAGCTCACACAGAAGTTATATTTGCAGTGAATTGAAGGGGTACTTCTCCATCCATCGATTGTAATAGGGAATAACTGTTGCGACCTGTGTTTGTTGGAGCATAATTTCGGATACCCACACCTGTACGTTGGACGGTAAAGTTCATTTCCGAAGATATGTCAAGAAGATTAGAATACCTCATAGGCTCTCTGTGCGCGTTCCTCGGGTCCCTGGGAAGCGTCATAAGGCTTTCGCCATGGCATGCCACGAGTTTCGTGTACGGTAGAATACCATTGGAGAAGCGCAGTACGTATCGAGTGCCCAGATTTAATTGTGTGAATAGATCTGGGGTGCTGAACTAGGTCCGCCATCGGCAGTTTCTCCTGGTGAACCATCGCCGAGTGTCCATCAGAAATATGTTTTGGCTTCTTTCTGGCATGTTTTTTCTTAGGCTTTGCTGAAAAAGACAAGTCGGATCCACCGGAGGAATGGTATTCAGACGCAGAGGCTTCAGCTTCGCTCCATGCATCGCCTGCTGCTGATACTCTCCGGCCCCTTTTTGCCATGTTCTGAATGGTTTACTCCGTGGTAGGTGCAGAGTATAGAAAGGGCCAGAGATCAAGTATCGAGATTGCTGCGATAAACTTAGTAGTTACAGACACGGATTGACGCGTCAGAACTAAAGTAACGAACCCAGTTGAATCTAGAGTGACCTTGTTAAGCAAAGGACGTCAAAAAGCGAATCCGAAGTTCAAACTTTGGTGCATGTTTGTGTCGGTCACATGACAACGTCGACCATCGCAAACAGCACCAATGAAAATGCCGTTTCATGGGCGCAATCTCACGACAAAATCGCGCGCGTGCTCTCGCCCAGTGGAAGACGATCTTATGGTCTTACAGCGTCAAGCACACACTACATACTGAATAATTCAAGCCTCAAGACGATTTTATGACTCAAACTGATATCCTAAAACGGATTCCTTGTTCAACACATTTATAGGGCACTAAATGATATCGATGAGACTGAGTACAATGTTTTCCCATTCTTAGTTGCCCTTGTACTCTGCCGAGGAATAGTAGGACTTATAATGCGTAGCAATCCACATATCTTTGTGTGCATTACCGACCCAACTGACGTGCGCCACTTCACTGGTTTTTCGGATGTGCGATGATAGGAAAGAATCCCTTAATCCTTTGCCTACTCGTCTAACTTCTCGGATTGCCCCGGAAATCTACGACCAAATCCTTGCCAAACTATATTCCTCCAAATCTGCTCTGTCTGCGAGTAGCCTGGTGTGCAGATCATGGCTCCCAGTCTGTCGCTTCCATCTGTTCTCTGATGTCACTCTGAGTTCAGCCTTCTTCGATTTCTTGGTCTCATCCCCACACGCAATGTTAACAGTCACACGTTATATCCGCAACGCTACTTTCCGGGGGAGTTGGTGCGCAACTATCACAACTCCCAGCGTCAAATCACTGCTTGTACACTTGGAAAGCCTAGTGCAGCTGCGCCTTGAGACCTGGAGTTGGGATGGGCGTGGATGGCTTGGAGTGGCCATGTTTGTTATACCTGAAGGTCAATTCGCAAAGCAACTTACAGCATTGGATCTTAGACGTATCCACTTTTCATCCTTTGCGGTTTTCACGCAGTTTATCGGTGGACTTTTTATGCTGAAAGACCTGGGACTTGATAACGTTTCATGGGACCGCGAGATGGGAAATTTTAGAAGATCCTCTCTATCTCCTGCCACTCCTGTGTTCCAACAGCTAAAAAAACTTTGTATCAGGAGCTGTTTATACACGCCCATTCTCAGTTGGCTGTCGTCATTATCGCCAGGATTTTTGGAAGCCGTCACGGACCATGTTCCTTCTACTCGCATTCCTCTGGAGGAGCTTTCACTCCCCGACATTCTACCGGGGGAAGTTGGATTCGTTGGCCGCTTTCTCCGGTCTCTTGGCCCGTCATTAAATCATCTTGAAATCGGGTTTCTAATGTACGGGTCTGATGTTACTACAGCTCGAGGTACGGTGTTCTGGAGTGTTCCTGGGGACATTAAGTCAATTATCTCCGTTACTTAGATATTCTCAGCGCAGTGGATCTCTCTTTAAACGCAAATCTGCGCACTATCTGCATACACCAAGTTGTACTCTATCAATTCCCTTTTAGCGCACCTTCACCGTCGGCATCCCGTTTCGTCACTATGAATACCGATATTCCCCCCTTTATGATGTCCAATTCCCCGTACGCGTGGATCTTCGCGTTACTCTCCACCGTTGGTTCTTCATCGATCACTCAAGTGACGTTCCACATGTGGTTGAGCACAGAATCACAGCTCGACGTGATTGATTGGCAGTGTTTGAACCGAATTTTATCGAAATCAGCTTTTAGAAACCTACAGGATATTTGCTTCTCGATTTCCGGTATAGGGGAAGTCGGAGTAGAGCAGTGGCTTAGACGTCGACTGTGGAATTTGCATGTAGCAAAAATAACCGTGGACCTACCCTTCCTCGAATAACGCATACAAGTTTCACGTTGACTTTCATATAACCTCTTGGTATCACATTACGATATCGGGACAATTTTTTTTTACCTTTTACCTTTGAAATGTATAACATATGGATTCTACTGTCATCCATTCTTTTGTATCAATAGCAAGGTTCGCACTCCACTGTATTCCTAGTACTTCCATTTCTCGTGAATGATCTGTAGCCATATTACCACTGCTGTTTGTATCTATAGTCACTTCCTTCTTTCCATCAATACAAATTCTATCCCAGAATTAAGTAACTACCTTCTTAGAAGCTGATGGTGGCGTTTTATCGTGTAGGAGCAACCCGAATACCATCTCTTGAGTGCATTCGGGATTATCCCTGACCACAGGCCTCAGGCGTTGGTTATTCGATATCTTCATGTGGCACTAAAAGTAAGCACGTTTAACACCGCGTGCGACTCCGGGGTTAACTTCCGTAAGATTGGCTTGCCAGCGAAAAGGCCGGCCGCCTAGGCGCAATAAGTATTTTCGTCACTGGAAGCAAAATTATGATCAAGTATCCGGACTTCATGATGATCTCCACGTGGATTACCCTACGAACATACCCCCGCATGTAAAAAGTTTCAGCATTCGTGGTAACTACAAATTAAACACGTAGGCGCTTCCTGATCGATATTTTTGCAGAACTGCACAAGTATGTCCATCGCAGACATAAATCGCAATAGATATCCGGATTTGTGCCCATCGCGGTGGATTTAGGCGTAGGTGTGGAATGTTCTGATGGTGGCTAGACACTTGTTGAGTTTGCACGCGGATGTACAGCATGCGAAAGTGCGCCAGCGAATCTATAACGAGCGTTTCACAAAAACGATCGAAGAATTAGAAGATTAAAATTTGGTGAACTGGTCTTCATAAAGAACGATTTAAAGTAGAATAAATCGAGAGTGTATCCCCCAGGACGAGCCGCTTGGATTAGCCGTTCTGATCATCAATGAGTAGACCGAGTATCCCCAGAGAATCTAATGCGTTGATTGAATTTGAGCACAAGGAAATGAGAGAATTTTTTTTCTCATGCTTTCATTCCCGGTTTGAAGTCCGAATGTTCGTTGAGAAAGAAAATCAAGGAGTGATCATACACGTTCGAGTGACATCCAATGAGCAACCCTCAAATTTGAAATGATGGGTACTCTCAGAGCTTCTTTGATTCGTCGCACACAACTTGTGGATTGTGAAATTTACTATGCCTAAACAACGATGGGAAACATCAATAGGAAGATTGGCGGAAATCAGTAATTGTTGCGATCGTGCTTTGTTTGCCTTCATGTAAATTTTGCCGTAGTAATTATGCAGCTTCAATGTCCGGACTCCTAGTTCATGAATTCATAGGCTCGTAAATAAAATAAAAAGCCAAGGAAAACGAAAAACATATACCACACACGCCAGATCCGTATGTGACACCTACTGTTGCTCAGCCTCGGAAGCTTTGTTTGAGCCTATTGCTTGCGCTATGATGGTTCGTCCTCAATTATTTGCCGAAGAGAAGGACAGAAGAAAAGCAACCAAGAAGCTACTCGTACAGATAAGTCGTCACAGAAATGCTCGTCGCATCGATCTAGGACTCCAGCAATCCGATATAACTCGAGGTAGGTAACTCGCCTATTTTTAGCATGATGGAAAGGATGCAGTACGTCTTTCAATAGAAAAGACTCATGAGGACTCCAAACCGTCCAGAAATTCAAGATCGTAATTATCCGAGTGCGTGGATGTTCCGTATAACTTGAATTACGGTCCGGGTGACATGACAGGTCCATTTGAAGAACAAATTCGGCAGAAGTTTAGAACCAAGGCAGAACGATAGAAAAGTCGTATTGTAGATCTTTGAAGATCAGAAGGCAACCTCCATTGCGACCTACATTCACTCAACGCCCATCGATAGGATCAGAGCACATAAGCAACGAAAACACCATTCGGCAAGAGGGTCTTTGAAGCTGTCCACATCATCGTCTGAAACATATGTAGAGCGCTGGGTGTCGCTTGGTGTCTCCCCCCGTCGATTAATGGAATCTTACGATGATGGCGGCGTGCAAGCTGTGTTCGGGTGCCAATGAAACGTGGACGTCTTTGCAAAACAAGGCAAAACGCGCTAGAAAAGCACCATTGCTGACATAAGCAGCCGCCACGTCGTGACCATTTGACACGTTAGTGCGTCCTTCGGCTTTCGCAACTCATCCACTACCATGTCCTCCAGAATCAACATCGCTCGTCCCCAGCCCAGTGCTTACAACGTCGACCCCCATGGGCTATCAAACTCGCGCCCATCATCTGGCTACCGTTCTGCCAACCCCGATGATCCGTTAGAGAAGCTCCGCGCGTTCAGCAAGACCGTCGAGGATAATATTGAAATTTATTCTCAACCATTGAAGCCCCATTTGCCGGCGATCGGACGGTTCTTGATTGTCGTAACCTTCCTCGAAGACGCGTTAAGAATTTTGACTCAGTGGGGTGATCAGATTTGGTACCTTCAGCAGTATGTTTCGTTCTTGTAGTGCGACACGTATCACCACTCACTTTTCCTTAGACACCGACACTTCCCATGGGGCATCTCGCATTTCTTCCTGATTCTTAATGTCATTGTAAGTAGCGATAATTGTATTCACGACGACCTGGTGAACTGACAGGTTCGACAGACTATGCTTGTTGGTTCTTCGGCGGTTATCCTCAAACGGTATACTGAATACGCTGTTGGCGGTCTTCTTGGTGTTGTTATCATCCAAGGATTCGGATATGGACTTATCTTCGACCTTAACTTCTTCCTCCGCAATCTCAGCGTCATTGGCGGTCTCTTTATGGTCTTCAGTGACTCCATGGTTTCACGGAAAGCTCTCTTTGCGGGACTTCCCACTATCAGCGAAACCGATCGCAAAAAATAGTACGTCCGATTTAACTTCTCGTCATTTTGCAACTTCTGACTCAGTTGTCATGTAGCTTCCTGCTGGCAGGTCGTGTTCTTTTGATCTTCCTCTTCCTCGGCTTCATTCTGCAGGGTCAATGGACCTTCGTCCGCCTATTTGTCTCCGTTCTTGGTCTTGTAGCTTGTGTAATGGTTGCAGTTGGATTCAAAGCCAAGTGGTCAGCTGCCTTCCTCGTGCTCGTCCTGAGCGTGTTCAACGTCTTCGCCAACAACTGGTGGAGTGTTGACTCCGCGCACCCTCAGCGTGATTTCCTCAAGTACGTGCTCCGTTTCCTTATAATATGACAAGAGCTAATCTCTTTGTATAGATACGACTTCTTCCAGACCCTCTGTTAGTATTATCTCGTACACCTAGGTATATATAACTAATTCAATTTCTGTAGCTATTGTGGGTGGTCTGATCCTCCTTGTAAACATGGGGCCTGGTGCGTCTAACCGTACCTTTATCTTAATCACCGCTAATTCTTTGCTCAGGGGGTCTCTCTGTAGACGAGAAGAAGAAGACGTATTAAGCGCGGAGACTACGCTTAGATCCTGTATACGAGCTATTAGGGATTTCGTGGTATCAGTACCACTGAAGACGCATGTTTCGGATGTCGGAGTCGGACGACTGCATTCTCTATGTTATCCCACTAAAACTATCCTCTCTTTCTGAATCGAAACAGTATACCCTTCCACATAAACATACTCTAATGCGAATATGATTTAGGTGGGTGGTACTAACAGTGTACTGAGACGTGGGGAACCACGTCTTGCTGCAGCCGGATCTCAACGCTGGGAGTAGGTCACGGGGGATTACATAGCAGACAAAGCGATGATGAGTTTTGCGGGGTGTCAGAGGCTCAGAGCTGAGAGCATCACGATCACGTGTGAACAACGTGTCCGCTGCATGAGAAGTCTTTAAGTCTCCTACGTCACTCTTATTCGGGCATTGTCAGTGGGTGCAAGCCTGTTACTTGACTAGTTCTTAGCGCCTTGAACCCTGATACTTCTCGTCTTCTCGATGAATGATGAAGAACATGTTCGGATCTGAAACCGCTATGTATATCAGTTCGGCCGACATTGTGTTCGCACTGCAACAATTGTTCAACTAATATTCAAACGATGCATAACCCTCATTATCAACGTACGATCGAATGTTCAAAGTCCAGTTAACTCAAGTACTCGAGTATATGATCACTCACAAGATCGTGTATTCCTAGATCAAAATCCATGAACTCTGTGGGTCCACTCTGAACGCCACACTAGTCAGCTATCTATTTCAAGCGCTCAACAGCTTAACCACCATCCTCAAGATTCTACACGTTCTATGCAATCTGACAACGATGGTCTCATATGATGCCGGACTTAACTCTTTTATGAGCACTGTAGACCCAGCTCTGCTCCAAACTGTTGAATACTCCGAGGCTTGGGCACGTCTGCGGTTTCGCAGTCAAACGACCTTAAGTTTGTCGGCGGATAATGTGCCAGCAGATATTCAATGGATGGACGGTTCTTTCAAGCCCAAAAAGGACTATATGGGCGAATCTGGAGGCTGCTTGTATATTGTACAGAAATCTCAACCGGCAGAGGAAGATGTGTGGCAAATTACGATACACCAGTTCGCGTCAACCCGCTTTCAGGACCGGAAATTGAAATCATGGACTTTTCTGCTATCGTATCTTCCGGGAAATGTGGCTTTGGACCCAGAAAGACAGTTCGCTGTTTTTGCGAGAAGGTGATTAGACGATCGCAATATATGTATTGCTGTGTCTATGAGACTGATGCGTGTTTTGCAGTATCAATGGCAGCAGAGGGGAAATCGATGTTTGTGCATTCGCAACCGGAGAACTCATGCTTCCTACCTACGAATGGGACGCCACTGAAGAATATGAATCGATCATCGCTCAGTTAGAGATAAAACATGAACTGGTGGCGATCCATCTTCGCCAAGGTGTCATTCGAAAAAGTGCATCTGGGATTGTAAGTAAAATGTACTTGAGCATCATATTGTATATTGATGGTGATTGAGTAGCCTGGACCATCTCAAATGCTATTTTACAACTTTAACCTTCGAATGCTGCTTCATGTAAGTAAATAATCCATTTCCTTCTAATTAACAGCATTAATGACTATTTTATAAGTTGCCTGTGGATGGCTCTCTTGTCTGGGGCTTTCAATTCGTAGACCAGCACAAAATTCTTATTTTAGAGCGCTCGAAACGACCAGTTAAGGACAGAGAGTCCAGAATGCCTCGTTTGCGACTTTTATCGATGCAATTTGTTCCCGAATTTAAAATTATTGGAGATCTTACATCAACCTACACCATCGAGATCCCACAATTGGTAGACCAAACTATAGACCGTGTTTATCTAATACCGAATATTTCAGCTGCAACGATCGAAGAAGCGATACAATGTGCACCGGTTTATGACGTCCCGGAAGACCGTCTCATTGGATTGCTTTATCAGTATCGCAAGTCCGGGACCGAAAAGCACGAGTTAGTAGTTCTTGTTAATTTACAGGAACTGCTGACGAGCAGAGCACCTAATTTTATGCATATGGACGCCTCTTATGTGACGGGGCATGAGTTTAAGCTATGTGGACGCAGGCTCATCTGGCGTTCCGGAGATACTCTATCATCAGTAATTCATATACAGGATTTCAATCCGAATGCGACAGCCCTTTATCTTGGTCCTTCCGGATATTCTGAATTTCGTAGTATGCATGATCAATCTTGGATTACAGCGGCAATTTCTAAGGAAAATAAGACAATGCCGGAGAATAAATCAATGTATACAAAAACAAATGTACGTGCTGGGATAAAAAGGCTTTTTCCGACACAAGACAACCTGGTGATGATAATAGTGCGTCCAGTTCGCTTCCCAATAAGACGATAATTAACTTAGCATCATAGGATGGGATCTCCATAGGAGCAGCCGCTCATCCTCTTATGGTGTGGGCATGCAACATTGAGTTATCAAAGCCAATAGAACGACCAATTGCGATGTTCGATGATATTTGCTATGAGGACATACTCGGATTTCAAGGGGATTATTCTCCACCAGTCTTGCATAACTACTAAGTCGATTGGCCTTTATCACACTACCTTTCGTGTACAGAAGTCACCGATTGCTTTGTACTAATTGTGAAGCAATAACAAAATTCTTTATTTATTCGATGAATAGACAATTAATATTTTAGCAACCCAGTTTTGCAGTTCGCGTCTGTAATAAACGCTATTTACTGTCACTCAAGCAGAGATTACTACATTTTGCTCGTGTGTTGATCTTCCCTGATTCCCGAACGCATCTTCTTCCACTTGACCAATTTTTATAATTACTTTTTCTCCATACGTAGCATATCATCATGAAACTTTGAATCCCGATTCAAAATATCCGGGATATACTTAACTAATTTGGTGTTCTCCCTCGTAGGCTTGATTTTTACATAGCAACGCGATAACACCTGCGTCCTTATTCTAGCTGCTGTGAGCCAGTGTACAATCGGATTATAGTAATAAAACAAAGTGAAACTGGCATGGACCTCCAGGCACTATCGCCGTCGCCCTCGTCGCCCTCCTTTTATCATTGTCATTGCCAGTGGCCACATCCAACTTCTTTCTCTTCTCCGAGTTGAACAGGGATGTATCATGTCTCATTCTTTGATAATTCTCTACTTATCTTTCTTCGCGGACTTAATCTACATGAGGAAGAGATTATATCAATTCCAGCAACTCCTTCAATACCAGTTCCAGGAGCTTCCTAATACTGTACGAATGTTCCAGAGAACACTGTTGAGGTGACGTCGATGCAATCAACTTCTTCTTTTAACCTTCAAGTTGACCCTAATAGTGACACTTTGAGGAATGGAAATAAGATCCGGACATGTACACACAGTAGTCTTTAGGTTTTAGAATTTTTTGTAATAGTCAAAAATAAGATGATTCCATGTGATGAATTTCGATGGACACAGTTTACTGTAGACATAGACATGAAGCTTGCATGAATTAATAATCGAATGAAGTTCCATTGCGCGGTAAGTTCAAGAGTTGCGCGTGAATATGCCGTCGAATTATGGGCTCCGAGTGGGTCGAATTGTCACTTGTGTGCGTGGAAGTCTGATTATTGTACGCGTCGTGAACCGGGCCACAGGCTATTATATGACCGGTGACTGTAAATGTAGCCATACTATTACTATGATTGCCGTTGGCGATGTGCCAATCCCGGCGTGGCGTCCGCTGGCAAATCAAGACAAACTCTGGTGTCCTCTGTTTCAGCCGTGCCTTGAAATCTTTAAAACTGCAATAGCTACATTATTCTCTACCTCTCTTATCCTTGATACAAAGTTGTCTATATAGAACACATGGATTCTGAATCCTGCCAGCACTTGAGTCTGGAGGCAATGCATTTTTTTCGGCGGCTCGGACATCCATTACCGGCAATCGATGTTCATTGTCTGTTGTTGTCCAAAAGCTTGAAGGTAGAACAAGGCCGCTCAGCAACGTCAGTGTGCTAATGTCAAACCGCCGTTGTTACTGTCGCCATGTGCCCGCTGACCTCCTTCAAAACGAGCTCACATCATATTGTGTTAACTTGGAAACGGACCTGGCCTCGGAAGGTGTGAATCAACTCTGATCCGATTGAAGGCAAGAAGACAATTGCATTTCACAGCAACACAAAATAAACTCTTACAATACCGATAGAGTAGCTATGATACGAAGTGCTCTTATTCTTTGAATGGTACATATATATGTCTCTACTTCTGGTTACTGCCATAGTCAAGATGCCCTACTATAATCCCCAACTTCCGAACTCGCTCGATGATCTCTATCCGCAACCACGCTATGTTCCGGAGTACAGCAGCCACTATGATCCCGTCATCTCACAAGAACGCCCTGTAATTCCAACATCTAGATCGTTCATTCCCAAGAAACAGCAGACTGTTAAGCTTAAGCAGAAGCATAGTTTAAACACAATCCCCCAAGACATCCTTCTAGGTATTACTCGATACCTTAACGGCCATGAGATTGCCCAAGTTGCTAAAGTAGGCGTAAAATTTCTGAATACCAATTTTCGTCCTAAGAATT
>JASFCX010000360.1:0-13065 GCA_036937015.1 Crucibulum parvulum | reverse complement strand
ATGCTCTAGTCGCACCTTATGTGCGTGGCCTTTTAGTATATATAGTAGTAGTTGTAGTTCTTATTCTGTAGTCTTTAACTGGTTGTTTCTTACCGCCAATACTATTGGTCTCAACTCCTCTCACTCCTCTCCTCTCTTAGTAGTTGATAGTTTGCGTATCGACCTCGGCACTCTCTCTGAGTAGATAGTGTTGATGTGCCTGACATTTCTGTTTTATTGTTCAAATAAATATTATAAATCAAAGCAGATTTTTATATATATTTAAAACTATTTAATCTTATTGGCTTAATTAATTTTCCTTTATTTTTACTGATTTAATGTGAATGTTTAAGATTTTTATTTATAGCTTAAGTCAAATTATATTTGATTTAATGTAGCTTATTTGATTTAATTTTTATCATTTTGTCGGATTGATTTTATAATTTAATTACACTTTTGATATAAGTAGCTCTTATTGATACCTATTTAGACATGTTTATAATTTTTCAGAATTTTCTTCAATTTATTCTGAATTTTTCTGCTTTTATAATCAGAGTATAAGTCCAAAATATCATTTGTTTACATCTGTTTGTACTTATCTGGTTTATTTGGTTCGCCTTCTATTTTTTTTTGCCCTAATTTTTCCTTCTTTTTTTCCATTTCTTTATTGATTTTAATAATTTTTATTTGATTTTTTAGATATTGTATATTTACATAATCAAGCCGGAGTCCACCTGGACTCCTCGGAGGCTCCACCTGATAGTCCGGGCTGATTCCAGGTTGAGTCCGGCATTTTGAACATATTTGTAAGACTGTATCTGGACCAGACCTGGACTCAACCTGGATCCAACCTGGAATTTACTATAGGCTACAGTGGATGTAAAAAAAGGTGGACTCCGCTCCGCCCGGATTCCGACCGGATTGGTGGGGGAGTGTAAAGCCCTCAAGACGATGGTGGCGGCGAGAGACCCAGGAATTTCATTCTTTCAACTTCATATCTGACTGATTGGAGCTGCCAAGTAGATTATGATAGTAACCCGCCTTCCTCAAAGAATATGTACTTGTGGAGCCAGGAGCAGTTGGGAAGCACCTGAATTTTTTTTAGGACGACGGATCAGACTCACATTACTTACTCGGTCGGCGAGGGAGTTGCTCGATGGAGGGATCTTCGATATTTCAGGGATCGAACGGCTTTGGAACGTTTGACGGCCGAGCGCTTGATGGATGTTGAAATATTTGGCGGAGTGGATAGATTTAGTGGAGCGCAGTGGTGAAGAACAGAGGGGCAAGTGGATGTGATAAATAAAATTAATAGTAATCGAAGAGGGATCGCTGGTAATTGCAGTCCATCAAAGGGGTCGCTCGAGGACAAGATGAGAAACTGCTAGACGGAACTCGAGAACCGGGGTATTCTCGATCTCGAAAATTTTCACTAGGATTCAGGAAGCATACGAGCAATGTGCATAAGCACTGCCTTCCATGCATAGCTCATGATTTTCACGAGTCAGCAAGTGGACTGCGCTCAGGAGGACGGGTGATGGACAGAGAACGCCATCTGCAAAAAATGATAAAAATAAAATCTCATGTGTACAGGGTAAAGATTTTGAGTAAAGAATGATTTTGGAGCTCGAACATGCTGATGGAGTAGTTCGGCGGGGGTAGAGATTAGATTTTCAACTCCCAAGCAAAACACCGCCGCCAGACAGCGACCATGCATACAATAGGCAGGGGCGGGCAGAAATATATCTTTGTTCTTGGTGCAAGTGCGCCGTCGTGATGGACAGTGCATAATGGGTGGGTTATGGAGGTCGGGAAGGAGAGAAGACAGAGAAGAAAACACATTGTCCGTCCGCGGGTTTCCCAGTGGGGTAAGGTCAGAGCCAGATGGGAAGCCAAACATCGCTTAGCCGGAGCCAAATAAACCAATGGCTTCCAAATGGGGGCAATGTACCTGAAAGGGGCTGGGACAATAATAAAAAGTGAGTGCAGGGACAATCACATCGGAAAGTACAGATTTTCGGGTGACCTGAAAATTAACGATAAACTTAAAGCTTATACAATATTTTCGGACTGACTAAAAACTAAACTTAAATTTACCAATTTTGTTGTGCCTATACTTTGATTGAAACTTTTATATTTATTCATGTTTTATTGTTCACTGAAACAATAAACTTAAACTTCAGCTTCGGTTTGACTGAAATCTTTGCTTAATTCATAAGTTTTTGTCAAAGTTTAATAATGGCCGAAAATAGACATTTCAATTGTCCTAAAAACTGTTCCAAATCGGGAATTTCAACAATGATTTCGGCCAGCCCTAAGTTTCATTATGTTGCCATGTTTTTGTCTATCTGAAGTGAGTGTGAAAATCATAAATTTGAGGCTGTCCGAAACCTGATTCTTCCATCAATTCTGAGTGTATACTGAGTGTACACCAAGATTGGCGTCTCCTGAAACTTATGCTTTTCATACTGATTTCAAGTAGACAAAAAGCATGGCAACATAATGAAACTTAGGGCTGGCCGAAATCATTGTTGAAAATTCCCGATTTGGAACAGTTTTTAGGACAATTGAAATGTCTATTTTCGGCCATTATTAAACTTTGACAAAACTTATGAATTAAGCAAAGATTTCAGTCAAACCGAAGCTGAAGTTTAAGTTTATTGTTTCAGTGAACAATAAAACATGAATAAATATAAAAGTTTCAATCAAAGTATAGGCACAACAAAATTGGTAAATTTAAGTTTAGTTTTTAGTCAGTCCGAAAATATTGTATAAGCTTTAAGTTTATCGTTAATTTTCAGGTCACCCGAAAATCTGTACTTTCCGATGTGAGTGCGCTTGTCGTGCTTGACCTGCAATTTGAGCATTCTTCTTCTGGCTCGCTGTTCTGATTTGCCTTTTGTGCTACAGCTATAAAGACCGGCTTGTGTTCTGTATCGGAGCTCCTCATCAACCCACTCAGACAACTTGGCTGTCTGTCCGCTCCCTTAGAACTACGACTCCGTAGGGACTAACATGGATTACATAAATCCGGATATTTATCCAGTGGATCCTTATCCGCGGATAAAAGTCTGGATTTGGATATTTCCATCAGCTACCCGCAGGTAATCCGGGTATCCACAGTTCAGCTCGGCAAAATCTGACTCTCCTCTGTTCATCGAGCTCTACCAGATGCACGTCAAACGTTGGGACTTGAAATAAGTTTTAAATAGCACAAAAGGCACTTAAGTTTTAATGGCCCCTGCGTAGCTAGTCAATATTTCTTCATTATGGTATTGAAATTTACAAGAGTTCGCAAACAAACCTTGTTCCCATGAGCCGATTGAGCTGTCAAACATTGTTGGAACATTATTTAATAAGAAACATATTCAAAACATATTTTTATTATTCTTACAGATGCTTTGTCATATTCTGAATGTCTCAACGTAAATATTATGATGGATATCTCACAATTAACACTACCAGAGGCCAAGCTGTGTCAAAAACAGGCCTGAGTCGATAAGTCACGTGAGCCTAACCGTGGCAACAGTAGGGTATTTTTAGCATTTATCCGGCTATCATAGCGTATTTTCAGTAGTTGGACATGCTCATCTAGAGTTGACACTGTAAGTCAATTGGATACTGCCATTCAGGGATTTCCCACTTATAGTAGGCTTTGCTTAAACTCTTCATTTTTTACCAGCAAATATTATGTATTTACTCTATTAGATTATACATAAATATTGGCTCATACATGAACTTTGAAGTACTAGTGCAAAAAAAATTCCCAAAGCTTCTGTAGCCCCTTCGGATTATGAATATCCTCCTGTGCTTATTTCTCCTATTAAAACAGAATTTTAACCATTCAAATGCCCAAGTTATTAACAAACAGTCCGATCTAGAAGTCTGGGGTCTTTCACTATCAGCCACAATCAAGAAAATCCGTGTTGAGACGTCACATCATGTGAAATGGTACCTTATGGTAAGTCTTCATTATATGTCATGGCACAATAATTAATTTACAGAATCAGAGAATCTATTTCTTGAGTTTTGATGGATAATGGTCTCTTAAATAAATCTCAAGTCTCATTTCAGTTTGCAGTTCATTTTGTATATAGTTTTTTTCTTCAATTATCAACCAAAAAAATATGTTTAGAGTCATGTAACCATCTCAAAATCATTTATTTGTTTTATCTGACCAAAAGCCTGTGTACCCGCATGAAGAAGTAGTATTTTAGATGCTCAATGGTAGAGTGATATCACTGGAAATAGTTTTCACACGGTCATTGCACTGTAATTAGCACACATTTCGATTTACTCATTACTTCGCGTTGTGATGGTTGTTGCCACTTTTTTTTTTGCAGAAAACTGAAGATACAAGGAGTCTTCATGTAAAATACTAGAAATACAAGTAATTTACGAGGATGGATTTGAGTGGATAAATCCGGTTCATTCAGATTTGATCCATATCCAATCCAAATCCAGGGTTATCCACGCTCTGGATTCGGATGAGGCCCGGTCATATCCGTGTTAGTCCCTACGACTCCAGAACACTATTTCTGCTGAGCGGGTACCTTCTGTTCTACGCACTTAACACATCTATTCCCCAACTACACATGCTATCCACCCTTCTCTTCCTTCATTCATATAACACACCACACACACGACACGAAAACTTAAATCGCCATGATGTCCACCACCTTCAAATCCCTATTCGTCCTCGCTCTCCCCCTACTCGCCTCCGCCCATGGCATCCTCACCGAAGTCACCATCGCCGGCAAAGCATTCAACGGTAACACCCCGAACCAAAACTCCCCCTCCATCATCTGCAAATCGTCCTCTCCCGACCCAAACAAGCCTGCCTCTTCTCCCGCCCTGACCTGCGGCCCCAACGCCGGGCCCGCTGCTTTAGTGGCCGATGCGAACCCCGGAGACGAGCTCCAGGAACAGCTGTAAGCGCTGAATCGAGATGTAACAGGAGCTTCTAAATAGAATTATCTGGGATAAGCGGTGTGTGGATGGGGATTTATATCCGACGTACACCTTTCAGGATCTTTATTGATATGTAATGGGGTACTATAGGACCCCGGATACAGCTGGATTCAAAACAATAGATGCATTTTGTTCGCGTTCACCTTCTGTGGTTTGTGGAGTAGAGTAAGGCAAATTAAGTTCAAAATATTATGTAATCCCCACGGCCGATGTCGCAGCTCGTTGAAATTTAGGGTTTTATATTTATACAGCTCCATAAGCAAACGCGAAAAAAGAAGTGTCTATTTTTTTGAATCATCTGTAATAGCGGGAGGGGTCTGATCCCGAGATCCATGACTTGTTGGGATGCCAATCACAACCTTCATAATGTGTTGACCTCGGTCCATCAGCCGTTCAGCTATGTTACCCTATGTAGCTTTGTCAGGCCTTGTAGACCGGGCATTTACCATGGGTCTAACCTTTGTCGTGAACATCACCTCGAGGAATTTTTTTGAAGTGGCCTAATCAATCTCGATTATCAGGAAACAGCATTGCAAATGCTCAATTGTTTTCCTAGTTTACTAAATGTTTAAATACATAATTCAGGCGCTTTTTATTTAATTTGAAACATGTCTGCAGCATAGGATACATACTTGTGGCATAGATTCAATACCAATTAAGAATATGGAATTTATCATTTGAATTACAATTTATATTCCAACAATTTTCCACTTTGGACAACATTTGTCTATATCTGCACTAGGGTTTTGCTCCAATTTCGCTTAGCTTGTTGGATTTTGGATCAGACTTCTCTTGCTATTATCTGGGGTCCTTGTACTACGAATTCTCATGACTCTGAGTTCCTCGGACATCTCCGGTTGTGGCCTCATGCACTATCCGTTAATAGCGGCAGTGGGAGTTAAACAGGCGGTTTCGAATAGTTGCCCTATAACCACGACCATGGACATGCGTACAATGCACAATGCAATTGCTAGGGAAGATTCTACAGTATGTTTGCCCTCTTGTTATACTCCAGAAAGAATACTCAAATACCTTTCGTTGGATCGATAGAGCTTGGAGGAGGACGTCGGAGTCAGTCAGCGAGAACTAGTGGACAAGATTCTGACACGATATCCTGGAGCGTTTACAGGTATAGAAGGGTGTCGCCTATGTGTTGCAATGCGTGGGACTGAAAACATATATTAGCATTCCGTGAGCTTCTGCAGAACTCAGATGATGCTAATTCCACCACAGTTGAAATTCGGCTTGAAAGTGAAAACTATGTGAAGTCTATGGCAAATAAAACCTCGGATGGTACAAGGAACGTGTCTTCTGAATCAGGACGAGAGATTCCTGATTTAAAAAATACCTTCGTAAGACTTGTTCTTAGTAGCCATACTCATCTGACTTCTTTGCTAGGTCGATCGCTGGAAATTTAAGAACAATGGAAATTTTTTTACGAAAGATGACTGGAGGAGGTTGAAGAATATTGGTAATAATCGTTCTTTTTGTGTTTTTTTTACACTTTATTCATGAGTTTTCATGTAGCTGAAGGGAATCCGGATGAAAATAAAGTAGGAGCGTTTGGTGTTGGATTCTACAGTTTATTTTCAGTTACTACAGAGCCACAAGTCTCTTCTGGAGGTATGTAAATTGAGATATAAAAATAAGAATTGAACTGAAGTCATTGAATAAGGGGTCACGCACCGTTTCCACTGGGAAAATGATATAGTTGTTGCATTCCCTTATTTCTAACCAGCTGACTAACCAGTACTTTAGATGCGAGCACAAAAGATTGACAATCCCATTGAGTCATCTGAGTGGACCACCTTCGAAGTCACCCTGAAAGATAAGGGGCCATTCACAAAGCTGTTTGACTTCATTCAATTTCTTTCCTCATCAATCGTCTTTATGTCGAGTCTAACTGATGTCTCTCTTTACTTCGATGATATTCGACTCGCCTCAATCATTAAGAACGTTGGCTCATGGACCAGTATCACTCTTCCCCATGGACTGAAATTTGTGGCACCAGCGAAACTCATGCAGCTGCAGAGCATAAAGAGTACATGTACGTTATCTATCAGGATTCAGTGATCTTCATCAGTGTCATTGACCCTCAATCATTTGTAGCTATCAGCATACAAGCTGATATTCATGCTCTTGTCTATGATACCTGGTCCAATAATTTAAGCTCACCCAAGAAGTTGCCTAGTACTATGCCAAAGGATACCAAAATCGATGCCTTTCTGTCAGGGAATCAAGAAGAATATGAGCAAAATATCAAGAACCAAGTGTGGGCTGCTCGGAGAGCTAATATCCGTGATCAACATATTGAGAATGTAGAATTGTGTGTATTCACTGCTGATGTGGAGGTTGTGTCTGGTGAAGATTTTGCCAACAAACTCAAAAGTTGTATCAAAAAAAGACCTCCCAAGAAACTCTCATTTGACCTAATATTTGTCTGTTCTGTAAATTTCCATCATCATTCTTGGCTAATTAAATCCAATTGGCTAGGTTGATAAGGATGCACATGATGAAGTGATTTTACGGGATAAAAGCCATCCTTTCCCAAGTGGTAGTGTATTTCAAGCACTTCAGACTAAGCTTGATGGGTATGTTTATGCAGCCTTCCTTGGCATTAGTGCTAATAATCTGCTTCTAGAGATTATCCAGCCTATATCTATATTGCGAGTCTTGGTATATTGTATTATTTTATTCATCTGAAACTTATATGTAATTAGGGACATGCTACCCACCAGACAACTGGAATTGGTGGACACATGCATAGTGCACATTTCATATCAACTGTCGACCGTGAATCAGTTGATATAGAGTATGGTACTTTTTTACTCTGGAATATGCATACTAACAATCAATCTTATTAGAAACAGTACAATAGCAGGTATCATTTAACATTCATTACTAATTGAATATGGGACTGAGTTAACTTGGCAGCTTGGAACAAGGATCTGATCTATATTGGTGGCCTCTTGTCACGTGTGGTATATGAAATAGAAATGTCAAAGCTTGAAGCTATGTGGGACAGCTCCCATACAAGCAATTTTGCAAGCTGGCATGAATATGCGATGCACCTTGCTCATTTTTTTACTTTTCAGAAAACAACTCCAGACCCTAACATTGGATCTGAATTTCACAAGGCATTCTTTACCTGCTCTGAAGCAAACCAGGAACTTGCTATCCTGTCTAATCTGGGTATTAGAAAGGCAAAGGATATACGGATTCATGAACCAATGCTTTCGTTCATGCGACATCAAGCACTATTAAAACCATCAGATGATTTGAAGTGGGACTTGCCACAGCAAATGCAAACTGCTCTCATTGATGAATTCAAAATTATTACGCATATCACTCTGCTGGATGTTTGCACTTATCTGCGTAGCAGACCACTTGATGAAGAGGCTATGGTAACATGTTTAACCTGGTTGGTTTTGACATCAGAAAAATGTACAGGTGATGATGAAAAAAAAGCAATGTTTCATAGAATTCGAGAAGAAGTAGTTGGATCTGCACAAATCACTTGTAATCCACCATCCAAAACAGTGATCCCACTTTCCATCATCACTACCTACCTTGATCAACAAAGAGGCATTTGGAAATACTCCCTTCCTGATGACTCATTTCCACCAAGCATGCTCCCTCCGGGTATCAGTAAAAAAATTAGCTCAGACAGGCTCTCTAAGACATTTGGTTGGAAGGAGCTGTCTATTGTCTCATTTGTTGAATATTTCATCAAAAATAGCACAGACCAAGGGATTTCCAGGGGATATTCAAATTTTGATACACTTCTTAGATTTCTTTCCTTATCATGGAGAGACTTATCAACCCAAGATCAAACTGACATTTGTGGTATCTTGGCACAATTTCCCTGTATTCCAACAACATTAGGTTTACATAAGCCTAGTCAAGCTTATGCTGGTCATCTCAGCTTCTATCCTGGAGTGCCAATTGTTCAGAACCAAACTGACTCCAAATTTCTTGCTCATATTGGAGTCCATTGTAACATAGAAGCACATGAATTAATAGGAAAGTATGTTATTAATTAGCCATTGTTTCTGTGATATTCCCTGATTAGTGAATTTCAGAATGAAGGAAGCAGCAAGTTTGGATCTTCAAAAGGTTTTCAGCTACCTTCAAGAGAGAAATCTCAATCCTGAGGATAAAAGCCTCCTGCAAACCTCTGCAGTATTCTTACCTGCATTTCATTATAGTGAAACAACTAGAAAGTTGCCAACATCTTGGTATAGTCTATCAGACCTTTACATACCAGATGATGCTCTACACAAAATGGGGCTTCCCATTTTGAACTGGAATGGAGAATGGCAAGAATCTGGTCCAGTGGGTAAGTAAGATTATTGCTTCTGTCCATATCTACTAGTTGCTTAAAATCAAAAGAGCAATTTATGATGAAGTTGGGCTTGCAAGAACATCCCAGTTTAGCTATTCTTATCCCACTCTGCAGTTCTTCAAACATGATGATCAGGTCCCAAGCTTTACAGTATCTGCTCAAAAACATGAAACCTATCTATGGTGATGACTATGATATTATGAAGTATGTTGGTATGGCCTTCATTCCAGCAATCAAGGATGGCATGGAATTTCTTGGGACACCTGCTCAGGTGCTTGATGTTGCTTCTCATCTATGATCTTACTACACTCACCTACTATGTTAATCTAGGTCATCACTGACATCAGGTGGTTGCCATTTGGATTCTTTCCTCCAGTCAATGAAAATATTGCAAAAGTATTAAGAGTAAAAGCTCAACCACCAGCTTCAGCACTTGTCAAGTTGCTAGAAAATAGTAGACCTCTTCCTCATCCCTGCTTTGCCCTATTGGGAGAAGTTGAAGGTATGCCAATATATGTTCTCATATGTTCCCATTCAAATAACATGCAACCCAGACTTCACCGATGATGAGATAAATCATCTCTCAACAGTCCCTTTTGTACCACTATCTATTACTTCACATCAGGCAGTCAAAGCTTCTGGAGGAATGCCCATAATTTCCCCTGTTAAATGCTTTTTAGATCCAAGGAATGTATCAAAAGCGCAACTGTCTCTCTTTCCTTTTGTGGATTTTGGAGAGAGTGGGAATAGGTTTTTGCGAAGATGCAAATCAAAAGAGCGGCCTACTACTGTCGATATAGCAGAAGCACTTGTCAATGATCCTGTGCAATTTTTACAGTCAATGAATTGTGATAAGACGTAAGTTTATTTAGTTTACTTGTATATTCTCTCGGTCTTACAGCTCCGGGCAGAATGCTTCTCCAAGAGTTAACAAAGATTGCCCTTGAATATGCAGTTCTACCGCAGGAACTCATTGACAAAATGAAGACCACCCAGTGTCTTATTAGTAGTCAAACAACTCTGAAGCATACCATGCTTGGGCTCAATCAAGAGTCAAAACTAAAACGACCTGAAGAAATTGTGATTGCAGATGATATCCAAACAGAGCGACTCTTTGCAGAGCATCTCTGGATCTGTCCCAAAGATGATAGGATCGAAGGTTTGTGTGTGACTTTAATGTACATGTGAATCATATTCAAAACAGACTAGAGCTTTACTTCCAACTAGGCTCACAACGATTAAGCCAGCTGTTGGAAGAGAAGATAGAGCCAAAAGGAATTGTAAAAGATGCAGTCGCTCTTAGCCATGACGTGAAACGTCATCTCTGTGAACGGCTCCATTTATTTTTACAGGGAAGAAATGATCAGTGCGAACAGATGAAAAATTTCTCTGAAGAGCTGTTATTTGTTAGAACTTGCAACAAGATTTATGTTCACAAGACCCTCAAAAGTACAAGCAATGACAAACATACTATTGGACCAATAACTGTAACTCCTTCTGCTGCAGCGGGATTTAATACTACAGGAGATGACATCACACTCTGGATCCTAGAGGACAACAAATCTATTGATACAGATTATTGGGATAAATATGAGTTGGTCAAAATTTACTATTTTAATGGAGCTCAAGAACTAAATGTACCAACAGGGTGGCAGTTTATATGTGCCGATTGATACTTAAGACTCCCAAAATCAATGACATTTTGTTATTACATACCATCCTCGCAACAAATATAGAGACACTAGAGAGTCGTGGTATAGATGGTATGTATTTCTTTTGTATAGTTTCAGTGACTAATATGTTGTAGTTGAGCGCATGCGGAACACGATTAAGATACAAAAAGAAAACCAAATGGTTCACATGCCAGAGATACTAAGTCGAGAGGCATGGAGTCAAGAGATGAAAAAGCCAGAGAAACATCTAAAGCAGAAAAAAGAAGAGAAAAATCATATTGGTTAGTCACAATCAAGAATTATCAATAATTTTTATTGTACTTCACTTATATTTGACATTTCTTGGCAGAGAAAAAAACATTGACAACTGTATTCCGAGACATTAATATCCCCACAGTGGTTTCTGAGCATATCAACTCATTAAAGAGATTATTCTCGCGCAAGTCTTCAAATACTTTCACTTCCTGGAATATTTGTAAGTTCTATATCAACAGAGAAGCAACATATTGTTGACACATATATATAGCAGAAATGTCTACTAAAGCCCTGGCACTTTGTCAGAAAGAAGAGGGCACAATATTGACAAATAAGCCTTTCCGCCCAAACCAAGACTTCACAATTATGAATGAGGATAGATTATGTAGCAGCCTAAGTGAAATGATCTATATTGGTATGATGCTTGACCTATATGTGTGCTTTGACTATTTAATTCTTATTTTTAATACAGAAACCATTGATAGTATACAAATCTTTTCGATACAGCCTGTGACAGAACCTCTTGATTGCAAACTTGCGGAAAGCTTCATTAATATCCTTACTGTCCTTAGCAAAACATTTGGGCTAGATAAGGCATATTTCCACATTTTCTACAATGCAAATGAGCCAGAATTACCAGGGTTCAATCGCAAGTCTACTATATATCTAAATATCGATCACTACAAGGATAATCGTGTGTATTTACATTCACAACTTCTCAGGGACATTCTCATGCATTAAATAGATTACAAAAATGGAAATTATGAGCCATTAGATCCATCTCCATATATATTCTGGCAGGCTTTTCTGCTCTCTCATTTAAAACCCACTAATTGCTACTATATTCAGGTATTTTACAATTGCTCATGAGATTGCTCATAATGCCGATTCTCGACATAATTTGCTCCATGGATCCGTTTTCTCTGATCTCTGTCAAAGATCCATTACAGCATTATACAAGAACCTACCAATGAATGTGCATGGATGACTTCATGAATTAGAAGTCTTCAGATTTCCAATAGTGAACTGTGGATCATCCAATAGTCATCATTAGCACTCAGTAGACCCAATGCCATTAGTTGTACTATATGCTAAAATATGCTGTACGGTTTTTTTGGTTTGTATGTGTTGAGAATTATCTCAGTTGAATGTGAGTGCTTGAAGGTCAAGATTTTATCCCATCCTCCTTGAGTCATCTTCTCAATTTGAGAGCATGTACCAGAAACAAAAACAAAAGTTGCACCTGGCACCTAATCTAAGCAAGTGATCCAACAGATAAGGTGATCACAGCAGCCCCTTCTGGGACTGACTGCCAATTCCAATGGTTTGGCAAGGTGTCTGGTTTGCTGTTAGGTGACCTGTTGCTCATCTGGATTGTGAGGTGAATACATACAAAGTAAATATGTTATGAGTCTTATGTAGTAAGAATCATTCTTTTAGAGAGTTTTAGTTGAGCATTTTGTCCAACATCAAAAGTGAGCAAAATTTTTAAGTCAACAGCATGCACTGCCACCTTGGCATCACAAAATTGCCTTTTATAATAATATCACAAATAAGATAATATTGAGTGCCTGGTTTCTTCAATTCATTTTCCTTTATATTCATTGCTATGCATACAGGACTAACTAATGCAGTGTGTGCCCCTCCTTGCAAACCAAGATGTGGGCTGGTGTATCCCCCTTTGAGATGTGAGTGCAGCCCACCCATCTCACCACCTCCTGTCTTGCCACCTTCCACACTCAGCACCTTGCCATGATAAAGAACATGTTAGACCTGGTCCAAAACCTGTTAATAGAGCTTAGTATGGTATTGGTATGGTTACCAAATCTGTTTCAAGAGCCA
>JASFCX010000359.1:0-13067 GCA_036937015.1 Crucibulum parvulum | reverse complement strand
AATTTTACAATTTTCATTAGCTAAAATATTTTTGATAAGTTTATAAGCTACTTTATATTGTTGAACTCCATAATGATGATTATAAAACATATCTTATAGCTCTCTCATAATATTTTGATTTAGATTTCTATTGACAGTATAAGCAGCTATGTAATCATCTACTCTAATATCAGTAGAAGAGTTATAGATATATAGTTAAGTATATTTTTTAGGTATACCTTGATTTGGAATTAAAGATTCAACATAATGATAGAAAGCACCATGAATCTTAAAAATATAAGGATTATATCTATTATAAACAGAGTTATCCATCTTGCAACCTAATGAAGTTATTGTCAAAGCATTATTGTATTAGCATATATCATCTTTGAAATGTTTTAAATGAGGATAAGGATACCTATGATTTTTATGTAATAATCTCTATAACTCATCAGAGGTATCAGCTAAGGATGGTAGCTGAATTTTTCCACTCAAATAATATGTTCCATATTTTGGCTAACTATTGGATAATTTGGCTAATCTTTTAGCTTGTAAACTAAGTCAACCATAAGAGAACTATAGTGATTAAACATATATACAAATAAAGAAGGACAAAGATCATGAATACAGGATAGAATGAAAGGAGTGTTAGAAGGAAAAGTAGAAAGATGGAAGATGAATGTGAAGTTCTGAAATATAACAACTATTTAATTTTCTTGGTTTACTTTGGAGTTTTATTATAATTGTAATAATAATTTTAAAATAAACTAAACATATACACATAAATAAATTCTTAAATTATTAAATCAGATTCATAATATGAAAAGATAACAATTTTTTATGTAATATTGTAATAGCTGTTATATTGGCATTAGTGAAATTAATTGATTATTTTAAAAAACAATATGTACAAATAAAACTTATTAAAAATAAAACTAAAAAATTTTATAATTTTAATGCATACTATTTTATTAAGCTGATAATTTCAACATAAAATCAAATATACAAACAAAGTTAATAACAATTTTATAAGATATAAAAAAGTTTTAAAACTATAATTTTTGATGATTTTTTGGTTTAATTACATGAAGAATGGTAAAGACCTTCAGTCTAGGCTTTCTTTTAACTATTGTAAAAATTATAAGAGGCTAATAAGTTACATATCCAAATAACTGACTTATAGATACTTTAAGACCTATTGATAGCTTCTAGTTATATCCAGATTGGTAAATCTACAGATATCACAAATAAATAGCTCTTTCTTATCTAATTGATTAGTCCTCCTACTATGCTAATATGACATTTATGATCAATTATTATACACTTTACATTGAACTACAGGCCCATTATCATATATCATCATATTTCTATCACTTAAAAGCCTATATTAACAGTAAAATGGAAATAGTGATATGGTCTCTGAGAGTATAGATGATAGAGCAGATGAGACTGAACTTTTGGGGCTTGATTGGTGGCTGGGTTTAACATTGTTGACCTAGGCACCAGCTAGTAGATAGGAATATCTAGAATAATCCTAGAATAGCTGTATACCTAGAAAACAAAGAATAAAAATGCAAGGTGGCCTCACTTTGGTCCTAATAACCTGAGAGATGGAATTGCTAAGAGGTCAATAAAGTATTGAGAGAAATGGATGGAAAATGGTGCAATGGGAGCCAGAGAATGAAGGCTGAGGAGTGGGCTGACAGATAGATGGATGGAGGGGATGACAAATGCACAATGGGCATAACAGAGATGATAAAAACTGAGGAGGACTTACTGGGAGAAATGCTAAAATAGTTGCCCAATTGCAACTAAGATAGCTTGACAATAAGAGCTCAGAAAATTATGAGACAAGATAGCATAGAAAGACTGAAAGAAGTGCTAGACAATGCTAAAAGACCAAAGTTGTTTGGAGCCATTATTGTTGAAAGCATTGTGATTTAGTGAGGAGGATGAGTTGCCAGGCACCTGAGATCCAAGAACTCAAATTTATTTTGTAAAATCAAAGTAGGAGACTATAGAGTGTAGTGATTGAGTACAGAGAGTAGGAAGGAGATGTAGGATACTCTCAACTGCTTAACTACAAAGAAAAACTATGATCTTTAAGTATGTAAAAAGGTTCTAATAAAAGAAGTAAAGTAGAAGTCAAATGTACAAAATTGAAGTAAAATAGAAACATAAGCAGCTGTAAATACCAGACTGGCTCACAGGACTTAATTCATGTGGATGAAACTACTCTTATATTAAATAAATACTTAGATTGTCAAAAAAAATTGAGAAATGTAAGTCAAATCAAATAAAATGAAGTATTTTGTAATAGCATCTATTGTTCCAAGCTCAAATAACATTTTCAAACCATTCTGAAGCTTCTTGATATATCTCAAGCCTTTCCTGACAATCCCTGGTTGAAAATGGATATACTAAAGTCAATTTAGTAGCAGCAGGATCAAGTTTCTGAGTATAGAGCCATGCAAGGCTTATCATCCTCCCCTAGACTTGAAGTTATAACTATCCTCAGTCATTGCAATTGAATGTCAAGCTCAAGTACTCAGAGAGGGAGTTTTAGACTCTGGTGATATAATAGTGAGTAAGTCCAGTAACTGATAATGCCCTAAGAAACTGCCAGATAGTGCATTGAAATCTCTATAAGACTTCCAGTATGATGGCTAAGCATATTATTTAGTATTTTGACTATACTGCTGGATAACATCTGAGCAAGGCAGATGATGATATTTGGATGGAATCAAGTGCATTTGGGCTTGTTAAGAAGCAGAGGTGATACAGAGTAAATTGCCTTTAAGAGTAGCATTTACTGAGCTATTGGATGATGGAGATATCACATATTTATTTGGATTGGCTTGTCTACAAGATAGTACTTTAGGAAAGGCATAAATAGGAGGATAATAAGATACAGGGAGATGACAAGCAGAAGAAGGGATTTAGAGCTGATAGACAGAGAAACATAGTTGCCAGAGGATAGATCAAACAAGGATGCCAGGGAAGTGGACTAAGAGTAAGCAGAGTGCAGCTGGAATGCTTGGATGACACTTGAAGATAAAATATTAAATTTTAGATATCATAGTTAAAAAAAATGCAAAACTGAATGGAGTAATGAATGAATAATTGAACAGAAAACTAGAAACAAAAGAAAAGAGGCATAATGTTGCTAGGAGCAAGACAGAGAGACAGAAAGTATGGGAAAGAGCTATAGAAAAAAATTGAGAGTTTAATCATTGCTGGAGGGTTTTTCTTTTTAACTTGGACTAAAATCATCATTAGGCTCTTCTTTGGGATCAGAGAGCTCTGAGATCTCAAGTTCACAAAGACAAGTGGTGGAGATATCAATTAATTTGTTCAAAGGAGGGAGAGGGATTGATTTGCAAGTAAAATAGGAAATAACTTAAAAAGCAGTGATGGGGCAATTAAAAACAGAGCCATTTAGTTCACATATGATGTATGCACTGCCACAGTTGCAAGATAAGACAATAACTGGACCAAAATATCAAGGGTACATTTTATGGCTGAGAGATTTCTTAATGGCAGTGTTTTGAATAAGAATAAGGCTGCTTTTAGTAAAGTTGAAGTCCCAGATAGTATTAATATGATCTTTTTTGAACTGTCACATATTTTTGAGTTTTACTGTGAAAATATCTGAATGCAGTTGAGAAAGATGGATGTGTTGTTTTTGAAGTGCTATGGCTCAATGAGCAATGTGTTCTGTGGTGGAAAGGATAGATTTGGGTGGAGGAAGAAGGTAAGTTGCTTTGATGATATCAAGGGGTAATAGCAGATGAGTACCAGTAATGGCAAAGTATGGGGAGCAGCCCATTTATTACTAAATTAAGACATAATCTGCCTAGAAGACAGAATGACATAAAGCAGACTATTTTGATTGTTTGCTGTTTATAGTTTTGAATATAGCTTTATAAATATCATAGTAAGACTGTTCCACAATATTGTTTGCAGGAGAATTGTAGCTAGAAATGCAAATATATTTGATATGGTATTTCTTGAAGATATAGTTCATTGCTTTAATAAATGCCTTGCTATTATCAGTGACAATTTCAAGCAGAGTGCCCCAGCAGCAAATAATATCTCTAAAAATCTATTCTCAAAAGGTCCAAGTTATTTTCACTTGTAACATTGAATATTTGACATAGTGGGTGAGCAAGCAGTGAGCTTGAACAATATATTTGAAGCCACTAGAAGCAGGCATGAACATGGTGTTTATATAGACTTTTACAAAGAGCAGAGTAGGTATTGCCATAGTAGAAGGGATGAGAACTCTTTTAGTTTGACAAAGTTGACAGAGATAGCATGTATAGAGAAACCAGGTGATGTCAAAGTCCATATATAGCCACCAGAATTGTTCACAAATTAGACTTCTTGTAGTAAAAATTCTGCTTGTTTTGTTTGCATTTTCCAATATTAATATATTTTGCTAGAACAAGACATTCACATAGGAAATGACCTAATTCACCACAGAAATTACAATTGCAAGGTCCTTAAGAAGCAGCTGCTTAAGTAGAATTTAAAGATGATGCTGTAACAGCCGTAGAAGGGGCAGTAGTATTGCAACAAGCATTCCTTTGATTAAAAATAGACTCTACAATACTAGCAATTAATATAACAAAGTCATTCTGCTTAATTGGTAAAGTAGATGAAATACTAGGAATGTAAGTACCTGCTGGAATGATTGCAAATATTGTAGAGGAGTTACTGAGAGACTGGATGTCTAAATTTGTCAAAATGTAGATAGCCGCTGCATGAATATTTCAAACAATATAGGATGCTTTAGCTGAATGATCACTAGATAGAATGCATCTCTAAATATTAACTGCTGGTCCAAGTCCAAAATGAGTTTTTAAGCAACCAAATGTGAAGTAATTGCTAAAAACTGCTTATAAAATGATCCTAAATTGGCCATAGACTTAATCAAAGAAAACTTACAAGTTCTTTGAACCAGATCTTGCATATTAGCCATAGTATAATGGCTAACATCTTCTGAGCCTAAATAGAGTGCATACATAACCTATTTAAATAAATTCCAAGAGCTTGCATTATTAGCAGCTTCATATTCTTCCAAGGTTTGCCAAAGTAAAGTATCATCAATATCTAAATAGCAGAGAGCATGGCTTTTCTTCACAGCATTTTTTGTAACAGTACAACTTTCAAATAGATATTCAATATTGGTGAAGAATCTATTAAGTTGCTAAAAACTATTTGTATCAAAAGTGGGAGTGCCACAGTCACCATAAGTGGGCATAATTCTAGCAGGGTTTGGATTTGCCATTACTGCTAGGAAGATGGCCAAAATAAAGGTTGGAGGTGGGGGGCTATCTGGTGGGGATTAAGATACTTCAGAAATGGTAACAGAGTCCTGAATCTTCAGTCTATTTAGTGCTAAACTAAGCTGGTTAGGAAAGTGCTTGCTTTCTAGCACAAGCTGTCAATGAAATGCTTGTAATTGATATCTGAAAGGATGAAAGTGGTGGGGAAGCTAGAGGGTGGTCTGAAGATGCTGAATGCAATAGGGAAGATGTAAATTTATGGGTAAACAGATTATTAAACACAATAATGAAGAACCCCTCATGGTAGGCTCCCAAAATGTTAATCTAGGCATTGACTAGTAGGTAGAAATATCTAGAATAATTCTAGAATAGCTGTATACCTAGAAAACAAAGAATAAGAATGCAAGATGGCCTTACTTTGGTCCTAACAATCTGAGGAATGGAATTGCTAAAAGGTTGACAAAGTATTGAGAGAAATGGATGGAAAATGGTGCAATGGGAGCCAGAGAATGAAGGCTGAGGAGTGGGCTGATAGATAGACAAATGGAGGGGATGACAAGTGCACAATGGGCACAACAGAGACAACAGAGACTGAGGAGGACTTGCTGGGAGAAATGCTAAAATAGTTGCCCAATCACAACTAAGATAGCTTGACAATAAGAGCTTAAACAATTATGAGACAAGATAACATAGAAAGACCGGAAGGAGTGCTAGATGATATAAAAAGACCAAAGTTGTTTGGAGCTATTATTGTTAAAAGTGTTGCAATTTAGTGAGGAGAATGAGTTGCCAGGCACCTGAGATCCAAGAACTCAAATTTATTTTGTACAATCAAAGTAGGAGACTCTAGAGTGTAGTGATTGAGTATAGAGAATAGGAAGGAGATATAGGATACTCTCAACTGCTTAACTACAAAGAAAAACTATGATCTTTAAGTATGTAAAAAGGTTCTAATAAAAAGAAGTAAAGTAGAAGTCAAATGTACAAAATTGAAGTAAAATGGAAATATAAGCAGCTGTAGACATCAGACTAGCTCACAGAACTTGATTTATATGGATGAAACTACTTCTATATTGAATAAATACTTAGATTGTCTAAAAAAATAAGAAATGTGAGTTAAATCAAATAAAATAAAGTATTTTATGATAGCATCTGTTGTTCTGAGCTCAAATAATATTTTCAAACCACTCTGAAGCTTCTTGATATGTCCTGAGCCTTCCCTAACAATCCCTGGTTGAAAATAGATATACTGAAGTTGATTTAGTGGCAGCAGGACTGAGTTTCCAAGTACAGAGCTGTGCAAGGCTTATCAACATTAACATCCATCTTATAATTAGATTTTATATTTGCAGAAATTACTATTTGTCTGAAACACCTTTTTTCTATCTCTGGCTGATTATCTTAGTCTAATGATTCTCTAGTCTCAGCTAGATTTTTATTTTGAGAATTATTACCATCCTAGCCTAATTAGTATATAAGCAATATATTCTACTATTTTGGTATATGGATTTGATATCCAGTAACAATCATCATCTTGTAGAAGTATCATTCCATATTTATCATAAATAATTAATGGCTTAATATCCAATGGAGCATAACAAGTAATAAGTATTAAAAATGCTCTCTATGTTCCTGTTACTATTTCTATTTTCAGTTGTATTCTATATTTAGATTACTCCAGATATGATCAGATGTATATTTAGATCTAATTCTATTTTTAGTCTACTGATCTCTTATCCTGACATCTATCAGGATCCTTATCATAGTTATATATAAACCTGGAGTTCTAAGATTAAGTTCTTAGTTACTCACTTTCTGAACTTCAGATAAGATTCATTTATTTCAATATTATATTAGTTACTCACTTCCTAGACTCCAAACTAAGATTCTGAGTGCATACTTACTCCTAAGTACATTCAACTTTAATAATAAGATATAGAGAGAAATATCTTGATATAAGCCTAAATAAAAATATTCTTCTTCTCTGATTCACCAGCATCTATAAGGTATATTTTTAGGCTAATTGATTAAAATGAGATTTTGAAGCTATTTCTTAATACTACCTTCAAATTGGTGATATTCTGATAGCTTTTATATATTAAAGTAAATGGCTTTGGAAATATCTGTATTTGAATATGTTTTCCAAACTTCTGATGGCCTGTATAGGAACAAATCTCAATAATATGTATCTGGAAATATGACTGTGCAAGATATACTGAAGAATCTTCTTATCAGTTTATAACTTCACCAAACCAATCTTATAAGTGTAAATATAAGTAATCTAAGCTGTAGCATAAGATAAAGAAGTCAATTACAAAAAAGTGATTCATAGCCTTTTAATGTCTTAATTATCTGCTTGTTTTTTAGGTGTTTTCTAATATTATCTTATTTTTCTTGAAGATTCTATTATTCTCCTTCTTATCATATCTTATCCTTTATTCTCCCATTACACTTCCCCATTTATTAATGAATTCCATTCTATTTACTCCCATCTCACCTCCTCCAAAATACTTCCATTTGATTTCAACCCTAAAATCCCATTTCCACTCTTCCATAAGTACTCAGTTTCTCAAAAAATCCCATTCTTTTATTACTACACAGATTTCAGATAGAACAACCATACATATAAGATTATTTAAATAAATAACATAAAAATGTGAACAGTATAATGAAATAGTATTTAAAACTATATTACATAGTATTCAAAACTATATTCCAGGGTATTCAAAACTGTATCTCAGGGTGCCTAAAATAGTCTAGGGAACTTTATAAATGTCTAGGAAGTTAGCCTTATAGCTTAGATCCATGTCTGGAATCAACTTCTCATTTCTTCAATGCCTAATACTATGCCATATGAGGCTTGGTTCAAGGAGAAGCCAGCTGTGTTAAAAATGCTCTCTATGTCTTCTATTACTATTTCTATTTTTAGCTCTGTACTATATTTAGATTTCATCACATGACATCAGATCTATTATTAGATCTGATTCTATTTTTAAACTACTGATCTCTTATCCTGACACCTGTCAGGATCCTTATCATAGTTGTATATAAACCTGAAGCTCTAGGAGTGAGTTCCCAGTTACTCACTTCTGGACTCCAGGTAAGTTCTCTACTTTCAATACATATTAGTTACTCACTTCTGAACTTTAGACTAAGATCCTGAGTGTCTACTCACTCCTAAGCACATCTAATTTTAATAAGCTGTTGGTCATCTTAAAGTTTAGGGTTGCACTGCTTATGTGTATGTGTAGAGGGATAAACACAAGTCTTTATAGCCTCATATGGAGAAATATGTCTTTCTTGGCTATCCTCCAGGATACAAAGGTTGGAAATTCTATAATCCAACCACTAAGAAGACTATGATCTCTAAGAAAGCTGAATTTAATGAGTAATATTTGTTAAAAATGGTCTCTATATCTTCTATTACTATTTCTATTTTTAGCTCTATACTATATTTAGATTACATCACATGACATCACATCTATTATTAGATCTGATTCTATGGTTTAGACTACTGATCTCTTATCCTGACACCTGTCAGGATCCTTATTATAGTTGTATATAAACCTGAAGTTTTAGGAGTGAGTTCCCAGTTACTCACTTTTAGACTCCAGACTAAGATCCTGAGTGCATACTCACTCCTAAGCGCATCCAACTTTAATAATATTTCCCTGGCTTATTTTACACTAAAAGTGCTCAAATGCCTCCCATTAACCTCAATCTATTTTCTATTTCTCCCAATCCTTCTAAGTAACAGGATTATGTTATACTCAAATCAGGGGAGGATATTGAACCTTCTATTCAAGCTTTTGCACCTCCTACTGCTGTTCCATCACCTCCATATATACCTCTTCATTCACCACATTATATACCACCAGCTTCACCACCAGCTTCACCACCAGCTTCACCAATTAGACAATTAAGTCAATCTCTACAATCTCCTCCAGCTATTCCATTTCCATCAATTGCAGATCTATCTACTTGTCAGACATCTCCTCTTGCTCTCCATTGCTCTAGACGTGAGCATAAGCCTCCTACTGAGTGGTGGAAGATCAATACACCTGTATCTCCTTCTCCTTCTCCTGCTCCATACTCTGATGGATGAGAATAAGCATGAAGAGATGGATATACAAGTTGGAGATAAAAATGATGAAGATGCTGGATTTACTCAAGTATAGTTGCAAGCTTAGCTAGCAATGCTGATCCTTGCACTTATAAGCAATGTAAGCATCTGATGCTGCACAGTGGAAAGCTGCTACAAATATAGAAATGGATTCACTGACTTACAATAGTACTTGGGACCTTGTTGAGCTTCCAGTTGAAAAGAAGGCAATTGGCTCTGGATGGATTTTTAAGGTCAAGTGCAATGCTGATGGCACTGTGGAGTGATATAAGGCTAGATTAGTTGCAAAGGGATACAGTCAGCATCCTAGGATTGACTATAATGAAGTCTTTGCTCCCACATTTCGCCCTGCAGCTCTACGCCTGATATTAGCTCTATCTGCTCTTAAGGACCTCGAAGAGTGAGTCCCCAGTTACTCACTTTTGGACTCCAGGTAAGTTTCACTACTTAAATATATATGAGTTACTCACTTCTGGACTTCAGACTAAGATCCTAAGTCCCTACTCACTCCTAAGCACTTCCAACTTTAACAGAAGGCACACAAGCTTCTGAGAGCATAGCAATGCAATCATCTCCCATGTTATGATTTGCTCATTCTGTAGGTCCATTCTGTTGTGGGTGATTGCAAGTAGAGTATCTGCAGATAATGCTACAGTCATCTGTGAATTTAATAAATATATTTGATATATATTCACTACCTTTATTAAATGCTCTTTATATCTTCTATATAGATTATATTATATGACATTGTTAATTAGAAAAGAGAGGAGGTAGATGAGAACTCAGACATAGATACACAAAAATTGATCAGAATTGATTGTAGAATCCAGTAAACATGATAGCTATTCATCTACTATAAAGCACAGCAAAGCTATACTTAAATGCTATATAATTAAATAATAGAAGAAACAATTAAAAACAATCATCAAACCAGTCCAAAAGCTATATAGCTATGAAATCAATATAAAGGCTATGCAAATCTAACACTTCTATCTTACATAATAGCCAAAAGCACCCACCTAATTCATTAAATCAAAACAGGACCTAAATCTTCAGATTATCCTATAAAATAAGCCTAAGTGATAATAGGGGGATCTAGAAGGAGAATTATTGGGAGAATGGATAGGGAATGAAAGAAAATAATAGGCAGATTATTAAAAAATACTCTCTATGTCTTCTATAACTATTTCTATTTTTAGCTCTGTACTATATTTAGATTACATCACATGACATCACATCTATTATTAGATCTGATTCTATTTTTAGACTACTAATCTCTTATCCTGACATCTGTCAGGATCCTTATTATTGTTATATATAACTAGGATTGAGTCTCTAGTTACTCACTTCTGGACTCCAGACTAAGATCCTAAATGCCTACTCACTTCTAAGTATATTCAACTTTAATACTGATATTTTATTCTGACACCTGTCAGGATCCTTATTATAGTTGTATATAAACCTAGAGTTCTAGGAGTTGAGTCCCCAATTACTTACTTCTGAACTTCAGACTAAGATCCTGAGTGCCTACTCATTGAGAGCTTTCAACTTTAAAATAGAGTTAGCTTATTGTTGAGCTATAGGTGTATTCTAAGAAGAGCCAGCTATAATCCAATCCTTAACTTCCTGGGGCATATTATACATGCATCTGGCAGCTATATGACCTGTTCTGCCATATCTGTAACAAGCATATTCATTTGTAAAATTGCTCTATCTAAAACCTTTAGAATCAACTGGGGATGGACTCCCATTTAATCCTCTAAAATCCTGAGCCTAAGATTTAAAGCTAGTATTGGAAGAAGAATATCTGAGCTTGCTCTAAGCTAATATAACACTAGAGATGGGATCTAAATATTAAAGTTGGATGTACTTAGGAGTGAGTAGGAGTGAGTATGCACTCAGAATCTTAATCTGGAGTCCAGAAGTGAGTAACTGGAAACTCAATCCTAAAACTTCAGGCTTATATACAACTATGATAAGAATCCTGACAGATGTTAGGATAAGAGATTAGTAGTCTAAAAATAGAATCAGATATAATAGATCTGATGTCATATGATGAAATCTAAATATGGTACAGAGCTAAAAATAAAAATAGTTATAAAAGACATAGAAAGTATTTTTAACACATATTTAACATATTTACCACTTTTATCATCCTGCAGTGCTTTGATCTTTGTATTAAGCTGATTCTCTACATAAGATTTGAAATGCTTGAATGTATTAAAAGCATCACTTTTCTTCTTCAATAGCATAGCAAATCTGAATCTGGTACAATCATGAATAAATATAATCTAGTAGGAATATTTAAAATATAATTTTGTGGAAAAAGAGACCATAAAGGTCAGAGTGAATGAGTTCAAAAGAAAATAAGTGAATGGAAATCAGAGGATAGAAAGGGATTTGCATGCATCTTGCCTGAAAGACAAGATTCACAAATAGGATCTGGCTTGGCTTGTGAATTAAGCTTAAAACTAGTCACCAACTTTTTCTGAATTATTTTTTTGACATTTGCATAGCTGTGGTATACAAAGTAACAATGCTATAGGTTGAGATCAAAAGAAAAAATACTAGAAGCTGCATATACAAACTCTGTATTAGCTTGTGTAACTCCATCCAAAAATGCTATATTGGAAGAGATGATTAAAGCTGAAAACATAATAGGAGGATCACCATGTATTTGTTAAAGTTGGATGCACTTAGGAGTGAGTATACACTTAGGATTTATGGAGTCTAGAAGTGAGTAACTGGGGACTCACTCCTAAAACTCCAGGTTATATACAACTATGATAAGGATCCTGACAGGTGTCAGGATAAGAGATCAGTAGTCTAAAAATAGAATCAGATCTAATAATAGATCTGATGTTATGTGATGAAATCTAAATATAGTACAGAGCTAAAAATAGAAATAGTAATAGAAGACATAGAGACCATTTTAATATGTAGACTATGCCACAGTTATTTGTGAATTTAATAAACACATTTGATATGTATTCACCACCTTTATCATTCTGCAGTGATTTAATCTTTACATTGAGCTGATTCTCTGCATAAAACTTGAAATGCTTGAATGCATCAAAAGCATCACTCTTTTTCTTTAACAACATAGCAAATCTGAATCTGGTACAATCATCAATGAATGTAATCCAGTAGGAGTATCCAGAATGTGATTTGGTTGAAAGAGGACCATGAAGATTAGAATGAATGAGCTCAAGTGGAATGAGTGAATGTGAATCAGAGGATGGGAAAGGATTTGCATGCATCTTGCCTGAAAGACAAGGTTCACAAATAGGATCTGGCTTGGCCTGTGATGTGAGCTTAAGACCAGTGACCAACTTCTCTTTAATCATTTTCTTGACATCAGCATAGCTGTGATGTGCAAAGCATCAATGCCAGAGATTAAAATCAAGAGGAAGAGTACTAGAGGCTGCATATGCAAACTCTGTACCAGCTTATGTAACTCCATTCAAAAATGCGGTGGTAAAAGAGTTGATTGAAGCTGAGAACATAATAGCATGATCACCATTTTGTCTAAAGTCCATATATTGAGCCCTAATGTGTATTTGGATGTTAAAGTTGGACGTGCTTAGGAGTGAGTATGCACTCAGGATCTTAGTTTGGAGTCCAGAAGTGAGTAACTAATATATATTGAAGTAGTGAAACTTACCTGGAGTCCA
>JASFCX010000358.1:0-13119 GCA_036937015.1 Crucibulum parvulum | reverse complement strand
CTAATGGAATATTAAATAAAATCTCCATAAAGTGATATTCATTCTATAGGACTAGTCCTATAGAAGTACTATATAATGCGCCCATCACCACAGTTGATATTTCACGCGCCCTTAGCGAATATACCCAAGGGCGATTTAAGTTTCGCTTCACGCTCCTCATCCTTCGCCAGTTTATGGCCTTTGTTACTTCGTCGTACGAGGAAGTGTTCACTAGAGCGCAAACATCCATAGCGCCCACTCATGAGCAACTCGGACATAGTGCAGAGACAGATCGCCATCATTACGGATTAGACGATCGATTTCCAGAATCGCTAACTCAGTCGCAGTTTGTTTCGACAGCTCGTGTCAGTGCAGTAATGCACATGATATTCAGACATGAAGCAGAGCTGTTACTGTTGTTGGAAAGGGGAAAAGACTTTCACGCCTTCCTTCAGCAACAGATTGCCAATTCCCGAAGAATAACGAATGTTCACATACGATCTACAAGCCCAGACTCTTCTTCCCTCACCGTTGATGCGATTGCTACCAGAGTGGCAGACCGTGTTGTCCCGGATCTGATTGAGCACTCGAGGCGTCTTCACTCCCAAAGCTACGCTTCAGTAGTCACTCTCCTACATCCTAACAAGATTTTCCACAGAGAAGACACTCCTTCGCAAACCACAGCTTGTTCAACGCATCCGTATTTCCTCCAAGCTTTGAGACGGTTCATGCCTTCACTGGGAGATACTGCAGGCTTCAGATCGGCTCAGCAAGCCACAGTTGTGCAGCTGATGTTTGAGCGAAAGCAGCACATTCTGTCAGTCTCTCCGACAGGTAAGTCTTCAAATTAACGCGAATACTTGATTGTTCTTATATGTTCTTAGGTAGTGGCAAGTCTTTTATTGGCTTATTTGCAACGTCCATGCTCGACCAAGGAAAATCTATGGTCTGGATCCTACCTCTCAGCTCACTACATGAGCAGCTGTACGCCCGAGCAGCAGAGTACTCACTGTCTTGTGGACAATGGTACGAACAGTCCAATAAACCTGTAAAAGACCGCGTCATACTTGTTGCGATTGAAGCCGCGAGCGATCCAAAGTTCAAAAAAATGATGTCTGATCTCGTTTGCCGGAATATGCTAGCTCGCGTTCTGTTGGATGAAGTCCACCTCTTTCTCACTCACGCCAGCTTCAGACCTGCAATGGATACTGTCAAATGGATCGCACAGGAAAACTGCCAGGTCATATTTCAGACGGCTACGCTACCCCCCTCTCTTGAGCCTAAGCTCACAGAGCATCTGGGAGTAAGCAACGTTGTCACTTGTCGCGGCAGTACGGCCAGGAGCAACATATCCTACAGGGTGATTAGAACTGAGCGCTCTCTCTTCGATGAAGCTTGTATTCAATACCAGCACGCAATCAACTCCCTCTCCACTAACCGAATACTCATCTTTGTGCGAAGCAGGAGAGAAGCGTGTCAACTAGCTGGACTTCTGGATGTCGAGTGGTGTACATCTGACAGCAAGGACATTGACAATACCCTTGGCAAATTTCGAGCTGGATCTATTAGAGCCATCGTCGCAACATCTATCTTGGGAGTTGGCCTAGACATACCATCTCTGACTCACGTATTTCATGTGGATTATCCTTGGGATGTAATGTCGTTCATCCAAGAGTCTGGGCGACTTGGAAGGGACGCTGCTACAACAAAGTCATGGTCCATCATCATCGTCTCCAAAGACTCTACAGATCAGAGGAAAAATGCAGATCAACGTGATCAATTTGGCGCACGTCTTATGAGAGAATCTGTCGACCGTGACGATATATGCAGACGAGTTCCTCTCCAACAATTCATAGATGGATTTTCTTACTCATGCGCAATGCTACAAGCGCCCCTCATTCTCTGCGATGTCTGTGAACGGCACGCCGAAGAGATACCCTCAGATCAAAATATCTTCGCATCATCAGACGCTCCACCGCCAGTCTCATTTTCAGGATTTAGAGATCCGCATCCGCCGCCACCGGTTCCTATCGATATCCAGCTATCGTCAGAACTTTCAAAGCTCCGATTTCCTCTTCAGACGACCACTGTTTCTGATGGATTACTCCAAGAGCATATAAAGCAAGTCCTAGAAACGATGGCAGCGGCCTGTGTAGCATGCACAATACTTGCAGACGAAAGGCAAGAGACCGTGGACCACCCGTTCTCTGCTTGTCCATATTCGTCTGCATACTCAAGTTGGAGAAAGCGCATCACATTCCATCAAGGAGTCTGTTTCCAGTGCGGTATTCCGCAAAAGGTATCGTGTTTATCACTCGATCCTGATTCGCTACTTACAATCCTATTTCTAGCTGTCATACCGTAACCAAGATGACATCGAAATATTTCTACACCCATTCCAAACAAACGTGGATGGCCAAAAGTGCAGGTATCGCGACACCGTACTTGCCATGGCGTGGAAAATATCGATCATTCCTCGATTGCGACAAAGGTTCGAGAGTGCGGGTATCGGAGGTAAGGACAATTTCGATCACTGGATCAAGGAAGCACTTCCCGGACGTCTCCCAAATCTCTTGCGTTTGTTAATACTCTTTTATCCGTATTCACCATAGTTTATGCAGCTTGTTCATGCGTTATATAGAGAGCATTATATTTAATTTGAATAGCATCTTTTTATACAGCTGAGCGACCACTTCATCTCATAACCATGTGTTCCCGCCGATCACTTACTGGTTTGGTAGGTATGAGTTCATTTTGAGCTCCCCATATCCTGTTGCGTTGTGTCATGCCATTGCCTGTCAAAATCATCTGACTCCTGTGCACGGTCCCATCCCCAGACTTCTATTTAAGCATCCCAGGGGATTTTCGCCCCGTCATCGTTTTCTTTCCTCTCTTTTGACATTGCTTGCATTCCACCACCCCTCTTCGTCGTCGTTGACATGTCTTCAAGCCAAAAGTAGGCGAATTTTGTAGCTTTTGAATCATATTGACGATAGGTTGCATAGAATCACAGATATACAACAAGAAAACTCCTTGCTACCGTAAGTTGTACAGTCTTCTCATTTTTCTGCTCATTTACAAGATTGTTCAATAGTAACGAATACAAGTAAGTCCTTACTGCTGAACTAGTGTCATATATACAAACATTTCTAGGTGCCGAAGGTGCAACGCTTCGGTACAAGGCACTTCTCGCAATCACGCCCACTACTGTTCCGGGAATAAAGCTACCACCGCCTTTCCTGAATTGGGATGTACCAAGTACCCCTCCAAGGAAGAAATTTTTAGAAAAAGCGACGATAATTTTCACTGTATACGGTGCAAATACAAAAGCGATCACGCCTCAAATTTTAACGTATGTTTGCTATTTCTCGTCTAGAATCTCACTGACGTCCAGTTGTAATATAGCGCCACACTAAGAAGTGCTCTCCAATCCATGTGTTGAGAGACGCAGTATATCATCGCATCAAGATACAGGCTGAGGACGCGTTTTCGGAGCTAATCACTGTCTTGTTACGAGACCTCCCCATATCCGAAATATCAATAACGAACACTTTGTTAATGGGGCCAGTTAAAGTCTGGGCTGTAGAACAGACAAAGAATCTCAGTATTAACATAAAAAACTATGACGAGGTTGCCTCTAAGATCCTAAAGGAGAGTGACAAGGTTATGCGGGATATTGTAGAAAGTTCAACCTACGTATGCGTTCTTTTTTTACTCTCGTCCTCCACTATTAACCTCAGCCATCTCAAAAGTTTAAAGGTCCCAAATCTCGAGAGCGACCAAGAACAATTCTCGACGACGTGGACAAACCTGACCACCATCCAAAACCACCGCCTCTGCCAAAATCTCTACGACCTGCTCCCTTCCCCTCCGATAGCATCGCACGCTGTTACCCCAAATTACCACCGCCACCGCCCTCATCTCTGTGGATTACTCCCTCCCAGGGTTCCCGAAGTCAGCCACTGTCGCAGACATTCTCTGGGTCAGGCACTCCTCGCACGCCGAGTGCATCTCTGAGTACTGCCCTCGCCCCTGCACCCTCTCCTGCTCGCTCTCCTCAGAGGGAGCCATTGTCGCAGGCACTCTCAGGCTCCGGCATTCGTCGCCCACAGAGCTCGTCTCTGCAGACTACTCCTGCACCCGCCGTCACTCCCCGAAGAGAGCCGTGGTCTCAGGGTAGGCAGCATGGTCAACCTAAACCGCCTCCACCACCGCCTCCACCTGCATCTCTGTGGATTAACCGTACTCCCCGCAGAGAGCCTTCCTCGCAGGCTCCAAAAACTGAGAGCATGTCTCTGCAGACCACCCCACCCTCTCCTTCTCCAGCTCCTGTTGGACAAAGGTTACCATCGTCTCAGGGAATGCAGTGTGGTCGCACTAAACCACCACCTCCACCACCGCCACCCTCATCTCTTTGGCTCAGCCGTACTGCTCAAATTCAGCCATCCTCACAGGCCCCAAGATCTCTGCAGGTCACCACCACCCCCGTTCCTTCTCCGGCTCTCGCTCCTCAAGAAAAGCAAAATTTGCAGGTTTCGGGCACTAGGAGAATATCTCTACCATCCACCCCCACCCCAATTCCACAAAGGGATCTGGCTTTGCAGACCTCGGGGTCTATCATTCTTCGCACACCAGGTGCCTATGTGCGATCCACCCCCGTTCCTGCGCCATCTCCTGCTCCTTCTCGTCGAGGAGAGCTATCGTCACAGGCAGGGTCGGGGTCTCGCATTCCTCGCACACCAAGTGCCTCTGTGCAACCCATCCCCGCTCCTGCACCCTCTCCCGCTTCTTCTCGTCGAGGGGAGCAATCACCACAGGGAGGGTCAGGGTCTCGCATTCCTCGCACACCGAGTGCCTCTGTGCGATACACCCCTGCTCCTGCGCCAACTCGTTCACTTGCAGGACCCAGGTCCACCATTCATCGTACACCAAATACATTACTGAGCAACGCTCTAGCTGCTAGACCCTCTCCTGCTCACCGATCCCAAATGCCTCCTCCCAGCACAGTCAATCGTTCAACTCCATCTCAACATCGCCCTTTGCAGTTGAATGCATCCGCCTCCTCTCTCTCTCGCTCCCAATCTCGGACTCTTGTGAACACCGCCTCGAGATCATGCTCTCGCAACCCGTCGACCATTCAACCAGATCTTGTCCGGTATCCGGACTTGATTTTCCCTACCGCCAACAGTTACTCGGCAAAGAGGGAGAGCATATACAGGATACACGGTGAACGTCTCACCAGCCTAAAGCCCAAGCTTGATTATTTTTCGGACAATTGTATATCGTGTTGGCTTTATGGACTCGACAGAAGGCATCCCCTCGACACGTGTTTCTTCCAGAAGGGCAATGCAAAGGATGAAGAATGGATCCTGTTTCGTTCAAATATCAACATCAACAAAAGACTGTGTTGGGGATGTACCATCCCTATCAAAGGGGAATATTACGACTCTACGTCCAAATTGTGGAGGAGGCTCCACAGCGATACCGCCCTCGGACCTGCTCGGTGTCACCACCGGAATACAATCCGGCCTTTACTTCATCTTGTGCATAATAACCCTGATCTGCGCCATCATCTTGCTGGTCTACACTCACAGCACGCTTTAGAAACGCTAGAGATGGGCGAGTTGGCTCAGGTTATAGGGCAATCACCCAACGATGATTACCCTATCGCTCTGCGACTCCTCGAACGAATGTTGGATATGCTAGGAGATCCAAGGGTCTCCTAGTTATCATCGTATTCTCACTGGCCGGGCTATAAGTAGACTTTTCTTGTTGCAATCGGACTGCTATTGACGAGTTTTTTTCTTGCTACTTTGAACTTTACATAAATTTGATCATTGGACTGCTTGTACGTAGGTCACAGTTAATTTTTCTTGTTGCTTTGACGATCGGACTAGTCATGTTTTCTTGTTGATGCCTCTACGAAAATGAATTGAGTCTATAGCAGAGTTCTGGGTGAAAGATTAAGTGATCTTGGACATAGATCGGAAACGCCGGAGTTTTGAAAAAACCTTTACCCTCTGTGATTGGTCTTGTTTGCTAATCATTGTGTGTATACACGTGTATAAAAGACAGACATCCATCAATGAAATTTAAATATATCCCCAATGTCGTCTTCTCGTTCCGCTCCAATGGATATCTCGGACGATGCCCTCGCCCATCTTGAGAAAATGTACAAGGAGGCGCAGGAGCTTGCGGCAAGGCAAAAGAAAGAAATCAGCAAGAAGAAAAAGGCTGCTGCAGAGGACAAGAAACGCCGGCCTGAGACTCGCAAGCGCCAGGAAGAAGAGGAGAAGCGCCAGGCGGAGATAGCCACGAGGGAGGCGGAGAGACTTGCGAGGGATGCTGAGCCGGTGGAAGCGACGGCAGAGAGACTTGCGAGGGATGCTGAGCCGGTGGAAGCGACTTTGGAGAGACTTGTGAGTGAGGCTGAGCCGGTGGAAGCGACTTTGGAGAGACCTGCGATCGAAGTGGATCCTGTCGAGATGACAGCAGGGAGATTTGCGAGTGAAATTGATGAGGAGCAAGAGGCCGATCAGACGCGACAGAGGACAGTGGAAGAGCCTGTGAGGGAACCAGCCAAGGGGAAAGAAAATGAAAAGCCACTCCGAAGGAGGAGAAAGCAATGGGAGGAGGACGAGCAGCTTTCTCGTCTTGAAAAGGTGAGTGTCTGAGTGCTATCTGTCTCATTCAATGCCGACAAATTTTCTAAAGGAAATTCAAAATGTTGTGGCTCAAATTGAAGAACGGCCGAAAAATAGTCCCGACAGAGTACGTTCTTACAGCCTCTTTCCAATGACACTTACCAAGCTTCCCTAGTATCGTTCATTCCCAGATACCTTCAATTATGCAAAGGGAACTCGCTGGGAGATGGATGAAGTCACTCCGTGCTGGCGTTGCACCAAGAACGATGTTATTTGCTGGCGTCGTGTCCTTTCCTCGCAACAACAAATTGCCTGCCTTCATTGCGCGGACAAGAAAAAGACATGCAAGGTAGAGGAGGAGGAGGAGGAGGAGGAAGAGGTCATGCAAATCGAAGATGCCTCTGAAGTACATGGTTCAACTGCCATAACAGCAGATACAATCCAAGGTCTGCAGAGAGGATTGGCGCAGACTTGATCAGAGATGGCGACAGTGGTAAAGGTGCTGGAGAGGATGGAGTCAGAACTCAGGGATATTCGGTACATCCAAGAAGAAAATCTTCGAGTGCAGGAGCAGCGCTACACCACCGAGTATGATAAACTCTCCCTCAACCAAAGACTTAATCGTTATTTGGTGTTGAAAGACGGAGGTAATCCGGATTGGCTGGAATCAGACAAGCCTTCTGAGGAAGTAGAGGATGAAATTAGGAAGTGGGTAAAAGGAGGTAAAAAATTGTGGTAGCCAGCATTGTAATATACATATTTTTTTCCCGCATCGGACGGATGCACAAACAAAATCTAAATTTAGTTTGTACTGATGTTTTTCATGCATCGGACAGATGCACAAACAAAATCTAAATTTAGCTCGTACTGATATTTTTCGTGCATCGGACAGATGCACAAACAAAATCTAAATTTAGCTCGTACTGATATTTTTCGTGCATCCAACAGATGCACAAATGGAATCTAAATTTGGTTTGCACTAATAATTTTCGTGCATCCAAGAGATTCACCAATATTAGTTCGTAAGTTTCTTACACCAAACGAATGCATAAACAGAATCAAAGTTTAGCTCATTGACCGGCCCGATTTTTTAAGCTCGCCTGATGCTACCATCATTTCTTATCCAACTTTATCTCTACCTCGCACAATAACTTTCTGTAGTTGATGTTTCGACGCCGATAGTTGTTGCTCATTCTATTTCTACCTGAATACACTTGTAAGTTGAAAACATAGCTACGAGTAATACGCTTGCCAACTGTTGATTCAGATCTCCATCAAAATGCCTCAATATCCAGACAACGTTCTCGACAACACCTATGCTGACCACTCAAACGGCCGCATGTACTGTATTGAAGGAAAGCGTTTCTATTGTCCCAACTCCTCGCGCGATATCTCGAAATCACCCAAGGGAATATTGGAGGATCACCCAGTCGGAACCAACCCTCTCTTCCAGAATCCCAAGCGACCTTTGTTTTACAGAGAAAACAACTTTTGGTTTGACCTTCGCTTTGGCTATTTATCCACGCTTCCCCTCTATCCTTCCTACGAAGATGCTGTATTTTCTCCTCTTGCCCATATACCCGAAAAGATGGAACTTTTGGCCGATGGATCGTACCAGCTACCGCAGGTGCTTTTAAAGAAATGGATTGCCATTGAGGATGCTCTTCGCTGGATGGTTTTGGATGACAGCGACATTAGCAGGCCTTACTTTCTTCCAGAACCCGGCCAGCTGGGATATCGTCAGAGCTACAGGACAGAAAATTTGGCCCGTCAACGAGCAATATTGAGCAGAGACTGGTTCTGCATGCTCATTACAAAGTTGACGTGGAAGGCCATGATCTGGGGCGTCTCTGCAGATACAGCCGCAAACGAATCATGGTACGCATACTTGAGAGATGTGAAAAAGTATTCAGAAGATTGGATAAAAGACTTCTTTGCCTCTAATGCCCTCCGATTCGACAAATACTACCCTCGAAAAGGAACATTTATGAAGTTTGACAAGTTGGTGTCTGAATACCCAATCAATATTTACTTCTTCATCTTCTATGGCATACCTATAATATTCCCTTGGACTGATGATGAGGAGAAGCGATTTCGACACAGTCCAGTTAGCCACTGGGCACCACCTATCTACGTTCTTCAGGCAGACGAGTCGAGGAGATCGCTCCGACGGACCAACGCCATTCCGCTGTTCGTTGCTAATACGCCAATCAAATTAATAGAAAAGGAGCCCGAGTGGCGTATTTTTTTGAAGAAAAGGCTAGAGGAGTCAAAGGATCTGCTCAAGGCGGAGACTCCGGAGGAGCGTAGTAAAAGGTTAGAAAGGGAAAAGGACATTATTGCAACAGATAATTCATACGACTTGGAAGACAGATTTTACTGCTGGGAGACGGAATTGAGATATGGAAGAACCTGCTGGTACCGGAGGCGCGTTTCTAAAGGAATGGAGCATGCTGCAATGGAAGCGCATCTACCTCCTCACAGACACTATGATAGTCTTCGACGAGAGTGGGACTTATGCAAGGATTTTGTCTCTTCCACCTCTTCCGGCTCCTCCGCTTCTGCCTTCTCTACCTCTTCCACTTATACTACTTCTTCTGCCTCCACCACCTTGTCCATATCCTCCGCCTCCTCCGTCTCCTCCGAGGAACCTGCTGAAGACTGTATCATTAATCCTTTACCCGAGGAGCACGTTCAATGTGTCACAGACAGGGATCTTCCAACATACGATTTCAGTCAGCTAAAAAAGGAGGAGAATGAGCGCATGAATAACGAACAAAGAAAGGAGGTCAAAAGCAAGCAGACTGGGACTTTGGAGCTTTCCATGGACAGTCTACCTGTTCGAATATTTAAAGAACTCTATGGATTCACTGTTCCGCCCTCCATAGATGCAACTCCGGATGGATGCTTCATAGCAGGAAAGGAGGTCTCCAAGTTGTTTTCTTCCATTGGACTTCGACTGGACAAGGAAGTTACTGGATGCCGCTCTTCCAGTCTTATTAGTTGTATCTTCCAATTTAAACTGTCGTTTAAGATTGCTCCACCTCCTCCAGTTGTCAAAAAGTCGGCCAAAAATACCCTTCCTACAGCATCGTCCTCTTCTGTGATTTTCCCGACCCCTTCCCCTCCTGATCATCTATTTGACCTCTCCAAAACAAATGCGAAATACATAGTCGACTCGGGCAGACTTTCCAGTGTGAAACATTTCACTATAAGATACCGAGATCACAAAGACGAATGGGTTTCAAAAGACATATATCAACTCCGAGTATCCGGAGATGAAAGCAGCCATTTCACTCTGTGGTTTGATAACCACCCAGCACTTTTGACTGCATGTCGACTAGAGAATTTCAAGTTTATTCCCGTTCTTCTCTCCCTCCTCGACCTTGGAATCAAATTTTACACTTTGGTTAGAGAGCCGTTATGTTTGAGCTCCAGAGAAAGCTTAAAGTGGAGGGGTATCAATCCAGTTCCTTATCCCTCCGGTTACCAGTTTACCTCTCGAGACTACATGAGGTATTTGGACCATCGCAATCGTCTGCTTTCCGGTCCAACTGGTCGAGCAGCCCTTCTCTATGGCGGCATCATAGGTCGAATTGCTCGTGACTACGTTAGTCTTTTCGATGTAACCGATGGCCCAAGTATGAACTACCCGAAAAAGATAATCTTTGAGCTTCCTAATGAGACAGAGGCAATGTACGATGATTCGCTCTCAAAGGAGGAAATCAAAATTATTTGTGGGGCATACGAGGTAGTAAGCGGTAAGTCGTAACTCATTACTTTGACTTTCTACAATTAACTTACTCTTGTATACTTGTTCTAGGACGCACTGATGGCAGTACCAAGCAAGTCAGCTGGTGGCCACTTCCATGGACATGGGAGTCGAACTCTGCTGGGGCAGCCCCTTGGTATTGGACAGAGGCCAATGAGGCATTCTTCACAAAGCGTCGCAGAGACATATTGGGTGGATATCAGCCATTGATGAACAGCAAATGGATCTCTTCGACTCGTGGTACCAAAGAGGGTAGAGATATGCAAAGAGGGTTGGCAGCACACGCAAAAGATCTCTTGGACAGTATTTCTGAGGCTTACACATAGACTTTTTCTTATCAATACACGAATTTTGTAACTTGGAAGTTGGATTGATAATGTTTTATTGTAAGATTTGAATAAGTAAAGAAAATAACAAGCCTAAGTACTAAGGGTGAAATAGAAGAGCAATATATCCAAAGCCATACAGGAATGAGTCTCCTGGAGCTATGAACACGCCGCCTCTGCTCTACCGTCCGGAGACAGGATGCTTATATGATAAGGGGACTGAAAGAAAAAGAAAAGAAAATACACGTACCTATAAAGGCAGGGATAAATTAAAACAAACATACCTAGAAGTGGAGAGCAGTCGCAAACGTTGAAAATAAAATATCAAAAAACAATACATCCAAAGCCACACAGGAGTGAGTCTCCCTGACCTACGAACGCATCGCATCCACTCTACCATCAGGCTACAGGACGCCCACAATGACAGTAAAGGGACTTTGAAGTTGAAAGAAAAGAAAAACGTACGTACCTAGAAGTGGGAGATATCGATAACATTGAAGAAAGAAAACAGACAGAAGAGTGATGCATCCAAAGCCACACAGAAGTGGGTCTCCCAGACCTACGAATGCATCACATCCACTCTACCATTGGGCTACAGGATGCCCATAGGATAGTAAAGGGACTATACAGTAGAAAGAAACATGATACGTCCAAAGCCGCACAAGAGTGGGTCTCCCGGACCTATGACATATCACGTCCACTCTGCTGTCAGGCTACAGGACGCCTATAGAACAGCAAAGGGACTATGCACTAGAAAGAAAAGGGAGAAAATATACGTACAAGAGATTTTAAAGCCAAGAAAATGATAAATAGTTATTCAGAAGACTAACGTCTCCGAAGTTGAGCGCTGCAGTCTCACAAGACACGCTCTCCAGAGGCCCCGAAACATCAGGTACGTCCAGTGAGGTATCGAGTGGAACGGATACACTCTCCAGAGGCCCCGAAACATCAGGCGCATCTGGTGAGGTATCGAATAGAGGAAGTATGATCTCCAGAGGCCCCGAAACATCGGGCGCATCTGGAGAACATGGTGGGAATAAAGAAGAAGAGACAGCGTCTGAAGGATTATATATAATGAAAATTTTAGCTGATGTAATAATTTCTCACGATGCGACAATGTGATCACTCACGCCAGTGTGACCACAACGCGTCGCGTGACATGAATTGCTAAAAATAGATTTGACGGGAGCTCGTCAATTGCGTTCACTCTGCATCTTTACTTTTACTACATAATACATTCCTGTGTACACTTACCAACATGAGCCAAGCCGTCATCAAGCACTTGAAAACCGCTAGAATCGCCATTAGAGAGCTGGAGAACATGGTAGAAGGGTTGAGCGAGGCTCAAGCTAACAAGCGCAACCTCCTTTTGAAGCGTGCTTGGAAAGAGTCATCCAAGGTCGTCGCCCATCTTCAGAAGCTTCTGGGAGATGCTCCAGAGATTGAGGTGGAGGTGGATGTCGACAGTGAGGATGAAGAGGTGGAAATGGACGTCAACAGTGAGGATGAAGAGATGGCAGAGGTCGATGAGCTGGAGGTTGAGGCAGTGGAAGACGAGGCTGAGGGTGGAGATGCAGAGGTCGATGAGATCGAGGATGAGGTAGTGGAGGACGAGGCTGAGGGTGGAGACGCAGATGCCGAGGTTGAGGATGGAGGCGCAGAGGATGAGCCCGAGGATGGAGCTGGTAAGCATTGTCGCACCTATAATAAAAAATCACTAACTGACTCTCGGCTTGTAGTCAAAGAACGTCCATCTACTTCAAGTTCAGAGGTATAGAGTTTATTGAGAACACTTACTATCAGTTACTAACAACCCATTAGCTAGCTCAGGATCGCTTTGACACCGCATTCACCAGGATCGGCAACGTCTACTGCAGCTGCGAAGATCTCGTCTCCCTTATCCTTGGCTGGGATAAAGGGACTCACCGTACAAAGGAAGATGCCGCCTTCCCTTACCTGTACACTGCGTGGGTGGGAGGTAGCTCCGACTACTTGGTAAGTGCATATATGCGGCCAAACGAACTCATATACTCACATTGAACTTCAGGAAAAGACCTTCGAAGAGCTTGTAGAGCGCACAAGCAATTGGGATACTGAATTGGAGTCTTTCTCCTCTGTGGATAACAATTCGACCCTTACTGACCGTTTGAAATCCAGAGATACGGTGCGAATATATATATATATATGTTAGCTATAACTCACAGAATATCAGGCTGTAATTAAAATCAGTGAAAGCAACGCGGCCTTACTCTGGGTCAAGAGCGTTGTCAGCACCGTTAACTCCCTCAAATTCGCTGCAGATTGGAACAAACTCACCACCGAACGAGGGGGCAAACGCATGAAGACCGCATATCGAAACACTCTTTTCAACGATATAAAGTCAGACTGGATCGCAGAC